>CALNHX010000258.1:312275-399931 GCA_940337035.1 Agriotes lineatus | reverse complement strand
GGAGAAACCCCGATATGAATGACAAAATGTCTCATTTTAAATTTTTTGAGCAGCAAATGGATCCCTGGATAATGCAAAGTTTCAAAACAGTATATTCAACTCAATATTTTTGGCAAGGAGAGGATCGATATTTAGAACTCTACAATTTTTGGCGTTCCATTAAAGTTGATGTAGACCCAGAGCCTGAATTAAACACGTCTCAAGAAATGGAAACAGATGAAACCCAAGAAGAGCAAGTGACAACCGTCGATTTAGAAACTATTGAAGCTGCAGAAATTCAAACAAAATCCAGCTGTTCAATCGAAGATGAAAATATTGAAGACAACTTTCTTCTGTTTGACTTTCCTAAATTTAATAACAATATTGAAGAGACAATAGCAGCTAGTGAAGAGAAAATGATTAACGGAGACGTGAATAATATAGAAATTGATATATTACAAAACATTGTGGTTAAAGCAGAGTCAGAAAAAAGTGATAATTTCGACGGAACTTCCAACAATGGTAAAGATGTAAGGCTTCTTAAAAAAAGGACAGTTAGTGGTGTTCTTCAAGATGTGAAAACATGGCCTGATGATTCTACAGGAAATTCAAAAAGAAAAAAGATCCCCCTTCCTTCGGTGGTCACCTCGGATAAATGGATTGAAATTTTTGAAGCAAAAGAAAAATCTAAAGAGAATTTAGCTGCAGAAAAGGCTGCAAAAAGAACAAGTAAGGCTGACAAAATAAACAAAAGAAATGTAAGGGAAAAAAGGTTAATGATCAAACAAATAATGGAAATAATGAAATATTACTCGACAATACTACAACAAAGATAGAAACAATAATTTTGGATAAAAATGATTCCAAAAAGTCTGAATCGAAAGACCAAACCAGGGAGAGTATTGAAGAAAACGGGGAACCGCTACCGACCAAAGAAAATTCTAATACAAACACTGTGATAGAAGAGGCAATCATTAGCACAAAGACGGGTGAAGAAAATGTTAGTACCTCGTTAGATGTAGGAAGCTATGTAATAGTCAAATACGATCAAGAACTTACCCAGCAAAGATTTTAAACAAGGAAAAAGATAAATGGTATTGTTGTGCAATGCGAAGAAGTGGAGTGAACCATTGGAAATGGCCTGTTTCGCCTGATCTCGTGTGGTATAAGGACCAAGATATAGTTCTGAAAGTGAATGAACCTAAAGCAATAAATACCAGAGGGGTCTTCATAGTTCCCGAAATGGAAACTTTAATATAATAATTATTGTTTTATGTACGTATTTCTTTTTGTTTTATATTCTATGTTCTAAAACGTTGTGTCTATAAGTACTTATAAACTGGTTTCTGATCATTGACTGCAGAATATGATTTTTTTTTAAATTTTGTATATAAAAAAGGTCTTGGCTCTTATGATAAAACTTTTCTGTTCTGTTTATATATTTTATTTATTTTTAAATAAACTACATACTTGTTCATTTTTGTACTTGGTTAGTACTTATTTATGTATTTCAACAGGATGGCCACAACTGGCAAATAAGTGGCCACAACTTGCGAAACTGTTCTTTTTTGCTATTTTTTTCAAATTTGTTTCTATCTGACCAATATAATTCAAATTAAGTATTCGTTTTCAAACCAAAAATATCTAGTGCTCTTATATTTGTCATTTGCGTTGGGAAAACTCTCTCAATAGATGAATTCAAGCTAAATAAAATTGAAAAATTTCTTAAAGTGGCCACAACCGGTGCATCTACCCTACAGTTCGGGCACTTCGTTCCATGTAGGAACATGGCCGGAGACGTGTAAAGCTCGCGTTTATTAAAATTGAATCACAAGAACCATCAAACTAAAATATGAAAATACAAAAAAATATGAAATAAATGGTGAAAACCTTCAAAGGCAAGTAAATCAACATGACGGGTGAGCTATTGTTGGTGAATTGTTGTGGAACCGCTGATCACATTCACACGCAAAATGTACTGCGCATGCGCCATTGTCGTTCGGCAATTGTCAAGAATTTTGTGGTTTTAACTTTAGTTTTTACGATCCGTGTTTTGATGTTGATATTAGGCATTTGCACTTAAACCGCGATATATTTACCATCTGATAATTGTTAAAGGTGTTTTTTTCAATTATTTCAGACCGCACTTGCAGTATCTCTGTAATATAACCTAAAATACGTAAAACTTCACGTTTACAGGCGATGTGTCTGGTATGTATCACAATATAGTGTGGCTGCCGGCATATACAACCTAGAGAAACACCAGTAATAAATTCTGATAAGTCTGATCGGTCTCACTGCACGCATAAAATACATTTTCCACCAATCGTACTAGAACTCACACATTATTGATAAAATTTTGTTGAGCAAAGTGAAACATGCCATTACATCAGCCGTTGCTAGGTAATTTACAACAAAACTGTACAGGAATAATATTCCCGGCCTAGACAGGGAATATTTGAGTACTATATCCTAATTTTTTTAATTACTCTTATCGATCGGCAGAAAAATAATATGTGTATCTTGGACAAAAAGCAACATTCCCAGACTCCTGTGTTGTTGGGCTCGGCATTCACTTCGCCCAACAATATTCACAGTTGTCTGGGAATGTTATCTATGATTTTCGGCCTAGATACACAATGTACTATTATTTACATTGTTCTACTCAAGTTATGTATCGACACTTTTGATTATAAATATTATAATTTGTGGTTCGTTCTTGCTTTGTAAAAAAAATTACAAACTTCTTTACGTTGTGTATGCTGCCGGGCACACTATATAACAGTACAATATTAGTAAATGTCCAATAATACTTCGGTAAGTAAATGACCGGCAAGCATGTAATATGAATTTCTTCTTTTAGAATCTGTACGAAACTTCCAAGTGTAGCATCTGATGAATAGGGACCAGATGTCTTTTCTGATTCTGTAGATTTACGTCGCAGGCTTCAGGTATAAATTAAATTTAATCAATTGTCACTTGAACATGGGAAATGATCGTTAGCAGTCTGAAAACACTTCCCTGGCTCAAAAATATATCAAAAATGTGTAGTCACTTGTATTTTAATATTGGTTTTCCTAAAGTTGCTTATAAACTGGTTAACTGTAATTCTTAAAATAATTTATTGATTACCTACAATGTTTGATAGTTAATCTACTTTCTTTACTATTTGTAATTTATTGCTGAATTTGATTACTTATTGATTCGATACTACACATTTTTTTGTTTTGTAAATGTTTCTTCCTTGAACCTAAATAGACTTACATCTCATGGTAGTATATTATTGCATGTGAATAATAATTAAACGTTTTTTTAATGTAGTTTATCTTGCATTTTACAAATTAGCTTCTACAAAATATATACTTACCTAAAATTTGATTTACTTATGTAATAACATTTTTGCTTTGAATAAGATTTACTACAATTTTGAAAATGCACCAATATTTAAAATTACAAACTCTTATCAGTTTTTAGCATCTAAAATTAAGTTTCAAATGCGTTATTTGTTCTTATCCTTTTGAACGTGCATTACATCGACACCAAAGTACAGTGTAATAGAGCATTATTGACTGTATATTTCGTTAACCGTATTAATTATTTAGTATTAAATATCCTAGGTTTCACAGACCAATGCCTAATAAGCACAGTTACATTTCAGAAATTATTTATTTCATTGCAGAAAGCATTTACACTCTGCAAGGTTATATAAAACCACAAATTTACCTGTTTACATAAACTGACGTGACGTTTAAAGTATCTGATAAAGATATCTAACATGGAAATTTACTATTAATTTTTATTTGTTACAGTTACAATCTGAAGATAGATTTGACTCGCACGGTCCTATATTTCAGCCTTAATGGCATACTATTTGTTGCCAATTGTAGAATGTTCGAATGAAGCATTCTAGAAGACAGCTGTAGCCGCCAGCAATCATATTTTGTAGCGTTCCAATAAGTTTCGGTGACAGTGTCTTTCCAGAATTGTCAAGTAAGTTATGCCCAGTACCAGCATTACTTAATTCTTATGTATATGCCGTTCATGATCTTTCTGGGCCAGGTGAGGCTATGACCATCTAGTAATTTTGTTGGCATTACCTCTGTGGCAACTAAACTTCCTCATAGAAATTGACACTTTTTGTGTTAGGTGAGATTGTTTTCAGTTTAAGGTTATATTTTCTGAATAGGTATATTGTTGCCAGAAACGAAAATGAGAACTAATGCATAAGAAAAGCATTCAGTATTAATGTTTATTGCAATTTGGATAAGAATTGTGTACATGCTATGAATATGCCACTTTATTTTACATGCTTGCTTGCTTGCTGGTGTGGAAGGATAAAGACGTCACAAACTGATGCCAAATAAATTTAGTAGAGCAATATTGGTCTTATAGAAATTAACATGTGAAAAATGTAAATATCTTGTCAAATAGACGGCACAAAGCAACCACTAATAGAGCTATTTCTCCCAAAGTAAGCTTGTATAAAAGTTTCAGCGCCCTACAGCGGGTGGGCCAGAAACTATTCTAGCAAGGCGGCAAAATTTAAATACGCCATTACTACGATATTTGGATTAATCAAGGATATGCCATCAACACCAATACAAATTTTGCATATACATAATTTGACTTCACCAGAATCTCGATTTTAAAGTTTTGAACCGCATAAATCGGAATATGCAAACTCTTTATAGGTTCTGAAGTTTACAATAATTATGGAAAATTCAAACAAAATATTTGCGAATAACAAATATATTTTAAGTAATTCAAATAGCAATATTGTTTAATAAGTATTGTCAATCTTACAATAGTCGTGCTCAATTGTAACAATATACTTTGGTTCAAAATGCTTTTCACGCATTTTAAATGTTTTGTCGGTGTCAGTTTGACGTATGAGTTTACTATTTACGCACTTTTCAAAAAGCGGACAGGTGACACCAGCGCCTTCTGACGGGAGGGCCAATCTTTAACAATTATTTGATTTGACAGATGCATTCAGAAAACGTTTCTATATTAGTAGGTTTTTTGTGCCTTTGGGAAATTTGTGTCTTCTACACTGAATCGGCACAATTTGAAACAACACTTCTTCACATACCGATTCATCATTAATTATAGTTTGGTTCCCAACCTTGCCGAGTGGCGACACTAGCGCCGTCCGACAGGTGGGTCAGTCCCTAACAATTATTTGACAGCTGCATTTAAGAAACTCCTCTATTAGTGGTTGCTTTGTGATAGACGGCTTGCTGATTTTACTTCATGTTGATTTTCACCAGTATTGCCAACTCTAACTGGAGAAATTATTCCCTTATGTTGCCAAAATTATCATACATTACACAAAATTATGCTACATTTTTAATAAAAAACAATAATGCAATAGAATAATAAACTTTATTAAAAAATCAAAACATTTATAAGGCAAATTCGAACAAATTAATATTATCCTTATTATCATTATCAATGGCCTTTGAATCGGTCTTTTTATTGAATTTGTACATGTTCTTGGTTACTTTTTTTACCATACTTTTGGGAGGTTCAAAATTTGTACATGTGCCATTTTCTTTTATATTTTGGTTTGCTAACTAAGTGATTACGTGTTTTAGTTTTCACTAGATTGATTTTACTGAACACCCTTTCACACTGAGCATTAGAGTGTGAAAGGCTTAAAATATTTAAAACAAACGTGGATAATGACTCAAAAATGCCTAAATCTAGCAACTTTCCCCAAAAATGGTCTACTTCACCATAAACATCTATATGATCAGGCAACGTATAGTTAGGAGGATTTCGCCAGTCATTATCTATATTTTGCCATTCTGTCTTAGGTGCAAACCTCTCAAATTTATTTAAAAGGTCTAAGAGAGTAGGATGCCTGTCTCGGGTCGAATGTGAAACACTGTTTTTTGGTTCAAAAATATGCAAATCTGGCAAAAAAGAATTGTTAAAGTCATATCTTTTTTTTATTTGTACACTTAGTGTTGTGTCTAGAGGGAGCTAGTGACAGAACGTGAGTGTTAGGTTAGGCGGAAACGTGTGAGGAAGCGGCAGTTCGTACTCGCTCGTGTAATATGTTGTACGTGCGCGCATACGTTGTCATTTGTTAGATAGATAAGCTACTTATCAGCCTTATTCACTTTGTATCTTGTGTTGTATTAAAAGTACTCGAACCTAATAATTGATGTTGTTAATAATCACCGATTAAACACAACATTTGGCGCAGTCCGGCAGTGAAAAAAGTGCGACACGAGGTAAAAATGGCAGGCACGGTTGGTCATATTGAACAGTTCAATCCCAACGAGGCTGATAAATGGACAGCGTAAAGAATCGAATTCTATCTACAGGCGAACAATATAACTGATTCGGTTCAGAAACGGGCAGTGTTTTTAAGCGTTTGTGGTCCAACTACATTCGAAATCGTTAAATCATTATCAGCACCGACAGCGGTCAACAAACAGACACTGGACAAAATATTGACATTATTAACCCATCATTTTTCGCCTAGAACATCGGTAGTGGTATGCAGATTTAAATTTCATAGAAGAGCTCAGCTTCAAGGGGAAGGCATATCCGCGTATATCGCCGAATTACGTCATCTTGCCGAGGAATGTGGTTTCGGAACAACCTTGGAAGACATGTTACGTGATCTAGTCGTTTGCGGGGGGTCCGGGAAGAAGCCTTGCAGCGTCGACTATTGGGTGAACCAGAACTCACTTTCAAGAAAGCGCAAGAGTTGGCGCTCGCGCATGAAGCTGCCGCCAAAAATGTTACAGAACTGCGGAAACTGTCTTACCGACGAGCAGTGCCAACATTAAGAAAATAACTGGTAAATCCCTAAAATCCAAAAGTAGGTCACAAAACGTCAACATAACCTGTTTTCGTTGCACGAAAAAACATTCACCAGATGAATGTTTATTTAAGGAAGCAAAATGCAATTATTGTGATAAAATTGGACACATTGAAAGAGCCTGTCTTTCAAAGAAAAGGGACGAGAAGAAAGGAAACAATTCCGGAAATTCAAATGCAAAGAAAACAACAACAAATAGTGTTAGTGCACAGAACGTAAATAGTGTAAATAACGAACATTACGAACCTATCTACAGCATCGATGAATTTGGGGATCCGGCCACAAAAGTAAAAGTACCGGTTTTACTAAATAAAACGAGGTGTGTGATGGAGGTCGATTCAGGGGCCGCATATTCAGTTATAGGGCAGAACACTTTCGGGCGTTTATTTAGTGCTGACAAACCAAAATTGCGCGAAAACAGTGTGATTTTACGGGACTATCAGCAGAAACAAATAAAGACAATAGGAAAGTGTGATGTGCTAGTGGAACTAGGAACTTTGTCTGCACAATTACCATTAATCGTAACAAATGGTGATAATGCTAGTTTACTCGGAAGAAACTGGTTTAACCCACTCAACATCAAGATTGCAGGAATAAACGAGGTAACTACAATAAACTTTAATGCAATCGCTGCAAAATATGCAGAAGTGTTCTCAGAAGAACTCTGGAAATTTAAGGGGCCTCCAATCTCCTTAGATTTGGATTCTTTGATTAAACCGGTAGCATTTAAAGCGCGAAAAGTACCGTTTGCAATAAAACCACTAATTGAAACGGAATTAAGTAAACTATGTGACCAGGGTGTGCTAGAACCAGTAAATCACCTACGGTGGGCCACGCCAATCGTGCCAGTACTCAAAAGCTCCAGAGAAGTCCGAATATGTGGAGATTATCGGGCTACAGTCAACAAAGCAGTGAGAAGGGATGTTTATCCAGTACCGGCAATACAACAATTGTTTGCAACATTGTCAGGAGGTAAAGTCTTTGCAAAACTTGACCTGAAGCAAGCATACCAGCAGCTGGAAGTCGATGAAGCCAGTGCAGAAGCACAAACGATTATTACTCATAAAGGCGCATTCAAAGTCAAAAGATTACAATTTGGAATTTCCGTAGCACCTCAAATTTTCCAGAGATTTGTGGACACACGTCTAGCAGGTATTCCAGGTGTGTTACCGTATTTCGACGACATCCTAATAGTTGGAGTTTCGGATCAAGAGCTTGCAACTCGACTGAGGGAAGTACTGCGACGCTTCCAAGAAGATGGACTTCGCCTCAAACGCGAAAAGTGTATCCTGCATACAAGCGAAATCATATTCTTGTGATACAAAATAACGGCAGAAGGAATACAGCCTATGGAAGAAAAAGTACGAGCAATTAAACAAGCACCGAGTCCACAAAATAAGCAAGAACTTCAAGCTTTTTTGGGTTTGCTAAACTTTTATCATGCATTCTTAAAGGACAAAGCTACAGTAGCAGAGCCCTTGCACCAGTTGTTACACAAAAATGAAATTTGGAAGTGGACAAAGACAGAAGAGCAAGCTTTCCAGGAGTTGAAGGACTCATCAACAGAATTACTATTAGCTCACTACGATGAAGCAAGACCGTTAGCACTTACCTGTGATGCTAGTCCATATGGAGTTGGGGCCATCCAAAACCAAACGACGGAGGATGGGAAAGAAGTTCCAGTAGCATTCCACAGCAGGACACTAACGTCAACGGAAAGGAATTTCTCGCAGCTGGACAAAGAAGCACTCGCCATCATTGTAGGAGTCAAGAAATTTCATGACTACATTTTTGGTCGAACCATTGAGATCAGAACTGACCATAAGCCGTTGTTGGGAATCCTGGGTGAAAATAAGCTAACGTCAGACGTTTTATCACCTCGCATGCTAAGGTGGAGACTTATATTAAGTGTATATGATTACAGATTGCTGCACATTCCAGGGAAACAAATTGCACATGCTGACTGCCTGAGTAGGTTGCCACTTGTAGAAGAAGAAGAATTGGTGGTTCCACCAGCACACGAGGTCCTAATGCTGGAAGCCATACCAGAACCAGTTATCACGGCAAATGATGTTGCAGTAGGTACAGGAAAGGACCCGGTATTGTCACGCGTCTTACACTGGACCCAAAACGGATGGCCAAACAGGATCCAAGACATCCCTCCGGAACTAAAAGGCTTTTGGGGAAGACGAAATCAATTTTCAGCATACCAAAACTGTCTACTACTAGGCAATAGAGTGGTAATTCCTCCAAAAGAAAGACCTGAGGTACTGGAAATTCTGCACTCAGGACATCCAGGGATAGTTAGGATGAAAGCATTGGCCAGGTCTTACGTCTGGTGGCCAGATATGGATGCACAAGTAGAAGAAAGGGTGGCAAATTGCAAACAATGTCAAGAAATTCAGCCGATGCCACCAAGAGCTCCAGTTCAGCCGTGGGAATGGGCACGAAGACCATGGTCGAGGATCCATATAGACTTCGCAGGTCCCATACAAGGCCAGTATTTCATTATAATAGTAGATGCATTTTCCAAATGGTTAGAAGTGCATCTCGTACCAACAACTTCAGCAGAAGCAGCAATTAAGGCTCTTCGAGAACTATTTGCTACACATGGCATTCCTGATGTCATCGTAAGCGATAATGGAACAGCGTTCACCTCACAGGAATTCCAAACATTTGTAAAACGGAATGGGATTCGACATGCAAGAATTGCTCCATATAACCCGGCGGCTAATGGTCAAGCCCAGCGAATGGTGAGATCGACAAAGGAAGGATTAAAGAAGTTGGGGGAAGGAGATTGGAACACTAAATTAACACAATTCTTACTACAACAGCACATAACGCCTCATGCAACAACTGGTCAAAGTCCAGCAGAATTGTTTATGGGACGGAAGCTGTCAACCGCCCTTGATCGGTTGCATCCAGATGTGGTGCAAGAAATGGTTGCCAAACAAGAGAAAGGAATAGAAGAGGAACCGCTTCGCAAATTCACTAAGGATGAAACAGTATTTGCCAGGAATTATTCAGCAAGTGGTCCAAAATGGATACCCAGAACCATCGAAACAACTGCAGGTCCTGTTTCATACAGAATAGCAACACCTGAAGGCAACAGATTGCATAAACACACTAATCAGCTTCGCTGTAGATCTACTAACATCACTGAGGTAGTCCGAGATGAGCCAGAAAGTACAGTGAAGTCCGGTTATAACGAACCTCAAGGGACTGTAGAAATTGGTTCGTTATAGCCAAAGTTCGTTACAAGAGTTACAACAACAAAAAATGTGTGAGTTATTATAAACTTACTTTATTATCCATAATCGGCCACATTTGTACAATAAGTATACAAACATTTATGTAAGAACGATAAACACGTACTTAATAGATATTTATTTATAAAAATCGGATATTTTTGTCTGCTTAGTATTACTAGCCCAATAACGTTTGTCTATGTAAGCATCTACTTCGGCAAAACTATTTAGTATACTATCCGGAATATTACGCGATTGCAGAAAACAGCGGATACCATTTATTTTCTTAATTGCCTCATGTACTGTTGGAATGGTGAGATCCTTCCCCGAAACCGATTCGTCGTCATCTTCACCGCTAATTTCTTCGACTTGCTTATTTTTGGTTTCTCGAATAATAGCTTCGTCGCTTAAAAATTCTGTAGTGGCAATATTTTCGTCAACAAGTATGTAAGCTTCAAGGTCACATTCCTGAAATCTGCCCATATCAATTGTTGAAATAAAGACAGGCGAGTCATCACTTTCTTTGTTATGTTGTTTATTCAACCACTCGGACAAGGTGTTACGGTATTAAAAGAACTTTACGACACCCACCCAAGGTGAGCATCGCACCACGGAATCAGTCCTGAAAAACTGGCACACTTGCCCTGAAATCGGTTCGAAATAGGCTAATGGGCCACGGCTGGGACGCTCAGGGAGTCGGGCGTGAGTCACACGATACGTTCTGGGCGCGTGATGGCATAATATATACAGGGTATGTCGAAATCATGAGGGCGCCACCAAGCCTGTCTTAACCCGGCTAACCGGGCCTGGACGGTTAGACGGGAGCGAAGCACGCAAAATACTCCGCCGATAGGATTACTCAAGAATTGCAAGGTCAAATAACAGGTTCGGGAATGCCTTATGCAAAGATTGTAATTAGGTGTCAATCCGACCGCGACTACGCAGCTGTCTTACCCACCTGTCCACTCAGAGCTTCCTCGTTCCGTCGTACAATATTCAGTACAATGAAGGGGCGTCTATCTGTAACAGAACAATAGTTCCCTTAACTAACCACTCATATATTGAACTTCGGGTTACAATGGGGCAGCAGAATGCGTCGCCCTAGATCTATACTTAACCTATAATTAAGGGCACCAGCTGGCACGCGCGCTCTAAACTTAACGACAGATGTTGAACATGTAGTGAACAGTAATGAACAGTAAGGAGCAGTAACGAGCCGTAACAAGTAGTAATGCGTACAAATATGCGCGTCGCCTTATGCGGCGGACAGCGAAGATCTAAATTAGCACTCGCGGCATGAACAGTCTGCAAGTCTGAATGAATGCACAAGAGCAGTAATAAGCAGTAATGAGTACAAATATGCGCGTCGCCTTATGCGGCGGACAGCGAAGATTTAAATTAGCACTCGCGGCATGAACAGTCTGCAAGTCTGAATGAATGCACAAGAGCAGTAATAAGTAGTAATGAGTCCAAACATGCGCGTCACCTTATGCGGCGGACAGCGAAGATTTAAATTAGCACTCGCGTTCACAGCGGTAATCAGGTTAAAGACACATACCTTAATGCGTAGGCGGCGAGGGAGCCTGGTACAGTTGAGTTGCGACAAGCTGCGGTCGTAGGTGGCAGGTACCTTCGATGTTACAACGGCTATGGGGGTGAATGCACAACCGCCTTAATGGCGACGGGAGACGCGTCAATGACGCGTACAACGGGACGACGAATAAAATGGGCCACTTTCGTTATGCTGAACAAATCCTCGTAGGTCGAGATGAAGGGGGCACGACCCCTTACTTACGGAAGCAGGAACTGGGCTCCAAAACACCCACGTTACGCCGAAGACAATTCGAAAACTTCGACTCGCAACCACCACACGAGCGTTCTCTGCAACGGGCTGCGGACAACTCCCACTCAAGGCGAAAACGTATATCACATAGTCGCTGAAACAGCACTCGACGGGAAAAGGCTGACGCCCCCGCCAAGGGCGGAAGCGCCGCACGAACTCACACACACTATCCGACCTCTTACTTGTTCGACGGCTCTCGGCTGAATGCCCAGAGGGAAGCGTTGGCAAAGGTCACTTTGGCCGCGTCCCCCACGTGACTAAACTTTGGCAGCCAATCGCAAGGCGATAAAATGAAACAAGCCAATGCGGGCCACGATGGTATCACGCCACAACAGCGTGCTTTCTAGAAGATTCGGAATTCGAAAAAAAGCGCCATCAGAGGGGAGCTCCAACCGACGAAAAATACTGCTTTTGGGGCCAAATATCTGCGAAATCATGATTCTGGAATTAGGCGATGGGGCCAAATAAAGAACTAAAAGGGCTTAGCATACGGGCACGCTGCCCTAAAGCCTAGGTGGCTATTTAAAATACCAAAAAGACCTGAATAAAGGCGTGAAATGCAATTACGCATCTGCGACAGCAAAATGACTTAACAAAGGGCAACACAATCTGTTTACCTAAACAATTCACTAGCCATAATAAATTTGGGACTTCACAGCAGTTCTTGCAAGCAGGTTCGCTATAAAAGAAAACTTTTTTCTTTTTACGTAAAAAATGGACCGTTATAAGCAAAAGTTCGTTATATGCGGGTTCGGTATAATAGAAAAATTTTAGCATTATTGTAATGGGAATTTTGGCGGGACTTTTAATTTAGTTCCGTATAACCGGTAGATCGTTACAAGCGGGTTCGGTATAAGCGGTCTCTACTGTATTACAATAGCGGAGAGCAGCTCAAGTGGGAAAGAACCAACAGCCGAGATATCTGACACAGTGGGAATGGAACAAGATCCAGACACGATGGGTGCAGCGGCATCAACATCAACACTAAGGACTCCTCGTCCACAGAGAACAAGGGTCCCTCCAAGGTTCCTCACGGATTTTACAAACTAGGAGGGAGGGGTGTTGTGTCTAGAGGGAGCTAGTGACAGAACGTGAGTGTTAGGTTAGGCGGAAACGTGTGAGGAAGCGGCAGTTCGTACTCGCTTGTGTAATATGTTGTACGTGCGCGCATATGTTTTCATTTGTTAGATAGATAAGCTACTTATCAGCCTTATTCACTTTGTATCTTGTGTTGTATTAAAAGTACTCGAACCTAATAATTGATGTTGTTAATAATCACCGATTAAACACAACACCTAGTATACTGAAAAATTCAAAGCATCTCTCATAAAAGTAATTTAACATATCTTTGTTGTCTTGAATTTCCTTAGCATTAATAGCCTGCATTACATTTATGCCAAGATATAAGTTAGTTTTGTACAAAAAATTAGAACGATTTTCAGGGTTAATTGCTAAAAGATCTGTCGAAAATACATATTTTCTACTCATGAAACAAAGCAATAGATCTGTGTAGTACCTGCAGACTGTCTCGTGTAATGATGTAATCAGTACTTTCTCACTTTGAAACAATTCATTCGATGAATTTATCTTTAGTAAAATCCATTCAAGGAACAAGAAATACAGTTTTATAAAGGAATCATTTAAGCATTTATAAATTTGCTCAGCAGCAAGGAGACGTTCTTGTAGCCATTATAATGCATTCCATTCTTCGACAATCCTACAAACCACTTGTCCCAATGAAAGCCATCTTGTTTGCGATGGATGCAGCAATTTGTGAATATCCACTTTTGTGAAAACTTGAAACTGTTCATAATCAGCCAGACGCTTTGAGCTATTCTATAAAAACAAATAAATAATTTCTGCAAAATGTGAATTATAAATTACTTACTTTAAAGAAATTGTAAATATTTCTGGCCATGTCTTCACAATTCCTCGATAATGTTTTGCAAGCCTCACTGCTACAGAGATGTATTGAATGGCATATACATTTCATGATTTTTATTCCTGGGCAAACATCCATGAATCTTGTTGCCACTGAATTATTGCAACCTACCATAACATTGCAACCATCTGAAGCCATACCGATTACATTATCCATTGGAATATTTCTGTCAGTTACGGCTGTTTGAATAATATTGAATAAGTGCTCAGCACCCCCACTGGTTTCTCATTTTTTATGAACATCACAAAGTTAACAAAAATGACTTAATACTTTTTTTTGCAATGTAATGTAGTACCAAACAACAATGCACATGGTTTTGGTAACAGATATATTGGTTGTTTCGTCTACAAGAATACTGAATTTTTTACTTTTAAGGACTTCGACAAGTCTGTCCTTTTCATAACCTCCAATTACTTCAGTGACTAAGGCGGTCGCTTTTGTTCTTTTTGTATGACAAATCGTAGAATCCGGAAAGCAATTCTTAAGCATTTCCGTAAGGTGGTCTATTGACATAAATGAAATATTATGCTCCACTAAGAAAGCACAAATTTTTATTTCTGGAATGCATCATTTGATTTTACAAACTGTTGCATCAATACACAACTGGACTGTTGTTTATTTCTTTCATTTATTTGGTGTTTGTTTCCCTCTTTATGCTTTTTTATTACAGTTAAAGTAGCTACAAATTCTACATCACATAGCGTACACTTGCCTTTATTGTTTTTATTCAAAACAGGCGACAGCCAATATTTAAAATCTGGATTCTGCAGCCATTCTGGATGAAATTTTTGAACTCGCGGCTTGTGCGCCTGATGCTTCCAGTTTTTTGATTTTTTAGGCGGAGTCCGAGATTCATTTTCACAGTCAGAAACAATGCTGTCGGTGTCCCCATCCATGTCGTTAGCAAGTGCTGCAAAAATATTGTGTACACAACAAAAATCAATAGGTATAAACATTAGACGACTTACGATTTATAAATTGAAATAGCTTTGGAGTGAACAAATAGCAAAACAAACATTCACATCGTCCAGGCGCCCAAACATGAAGAATGACAGATAACACATGATACTGATACATCACATGACGCAGGCGTACTTTTGGTTTGCTTACTGTGTCGTGTGAATCGTGATTCACACGACACAGACATAAATACGTTTGGTTTACGTTTCTATCAACCTTACGAAACAAAAGTCACTAGAACTTATAAAAATATAAAATGCAAAATTATTCATACATTTGGGTGTGATTATTTCACAATACGGTTGGCAACACTGATTTTCACATCTGCCACATAACATTTCAACACTAAAATAGTAATAAGTAGGTAGGTAGTAAATTATTATACATTACGCTGGATTGTTTTTCTTTTCCAAGATTTAATTTTTTAACGTACAACAAATATATTCTCTAGTCTCCACATCAACTCGTGTTCTTTTAAATGTGGTCTGTCCTTTTTAAATTGGAAGTAGCATCGTTGAATGGAAATTTTTTGTTGTAACAAAATTATTTTGGGCATTTTGACTTTTCCTTTGACGAAAATTAAAATTATTTTTACACGCTTGATGAATCATTAATTTTTTTACGAATATTAAAATAATAAATCTGGCACTGTGGTGGCAAGAAAATGTCGAACTGACACTGACAAAAAAAAAAGTTGCATCTGCTACATCACCGAATCAGTTAGTCCAACATGAAAATAAAAAATCATAGCCAACTCTGTCCCAAAAAGGTGGTGAACGGATTATAGGTAACAATTTTTCTGTTTAATGTTTCAAATATCGTGAGCTATAAGAGTGAATTAGCTTTAATTTATTAAATTGTAAATTAATATGTTATCACTTCTGTATTTGCCTTTATTAAGACAACCATGTTATATAGCATATTACAAGTAGTTGTAGTTCTAAAATGTCTATTAATATAAAGCAAATTGATAACGTGTGTCCAAAACAGTAGGGGAAGTTGTCCTACCTAGGGACACTTTTTATTCTATTTTTTTTTGTGGGCCTAGATAACAAAAAACTAATAACGAATATGTCATGTGATGCACTACTATGCCTAGTACATACAGGTAATTTTAGAAAATCCCTTGATAAAATTTAAAAATTTTACATTACATTTAACTTGTCAATGTTTTCTGTTCGTAGGTACGTACCCGGTATTACCAGGGGACATACTATGTTGGACCTATGGACAATATTATAAAGAGACAGTTATGAAAGAAAAATAGCATATTTACTGCACATATGTTAGGTAATAATACAAATAAAGTTAAAATTAGAAGTAAACAAAGATATTAACCCAAGTGGTATAATGAAAAATCCACAGAAAACTTAAGATGATTAGAACTTCTCTTGGTGGATCCAATGGTTTCAGGCGGAGGAAGTTTCATAATGATATCTTCACAGCTGATAAAATAAATTTGTTCATCGTCATAACAAACGTTTCAGGTTTACTCATTTTCTTGAGATACTTCACTTCATAATTATTTTTTGACTTTTTTTGCCTGTATTACTAGCGCTACAAAAAACAGTTCTGTTTTTCCCCCATGCACTGAACTAACAGATAATCACCTTCCTCAATATTTTCATCTTCAATCCTTGCTTCTAGTTGGCTAGCAGCTAATTCATCTTCCACCTCATCGCTCGATAAGTCATTTAACGGCACTTTTGTTGCAGCATCTTCGTCACTACTACTCTCAAACAATGTTTTCGTAACTCTACTTCTTTGATTTAAATGTTTTTGTTAAATTCTGCTTCTTATTTTCTTTTTTGCCTTTAATCACCTGCATTTCCGGTGCATCAGTTATAATACGGGATTTTCCTATTCTACGCCTTGTTTTGGTTTTTCGTTCACCGGCTTTTGGAAAAGGCCTAATTGTTTCAGGTGTTACTCGCACAATTTCCAGTGGCACAGAAGAAGTCTCCTCGACACCATCCATATTGCTAGTTGAAGCATCTGTTTCTGGAGTTGTATCATTTTCAACAGGTAAAGGTCTATCTCTTACGTTGGATGAAATAAAGTCAACATCATCGAAGATATTTTCATTTACTGGCACAATTCCAGTGGATTTGAATCCACTTGTTATATTTCTCAAATTGAAAGATAATTCATAAGCTACCCCAGCAAGTTCCGCAACTTCATATATGGTGATGGGTTTTCCTGCATTGCCAGGTGAGTTCATCCAATTATTCATGGCTTTAAAATAGAACGTCTTAAACGGTCCGAAAATTGTGCGGTCCAAAGGCTCGAGCTTATGCGATGTATGAGGCGGCAGGGTTAGTATTACAATTCCAGTTGCTTTGGCTCTACTAATAATTTGTGGGGAATAGTGGCTTTCCTGGTTATCCAAAATCAAAAGCTGTGGATTTTGTGGACTCGCTTGTACATGCATTATAAAATGTTCTAGAAATTTCAAAAATATCTCCTCATTTGACCATCCGCTAGGATTGGCAGCACCAATGGAGCCTGGGGGTGCCTCTTTTAGCATATTATTCTTTAGATGAACTCTAGGAAAGACGAATAATGGTGGTACACTATTACCAGCTGAATTCACTGCTGCTATCATGGTCACGTTAACTCCCCTTTCAGCACTAGTCATAGTTCCAATCTGCTTCATACCCCTCGGAGCCAAAATTCTTGGAGGGGCTTGAACTGTAGACAATCCAGTTTCGTCTGTGTTCCAGATTTGATGAGGTGGGAAATTATTTCTTTTTAGAATGTCTTGATAGTTTGTAAAAAATTCACTAACAGTAGTTCTATTGAACGCAGTCGCTCGCGCCAAGCTGGTAGCCTCCGGTTTCCTGAGTGAAAGGTTACGATGTCAATTACGGAACATGCGTAACCTTCCTTCTCCAGCGATTTTATTTTCATGCCAATTAGGAACCTCTACCTTGTTAGCTATAGCAAATTTATAGGTTAATTTTCTTGTTTCTACTTTAGTGAGACCATAATTAAGCTTTGCAGACAACAATAAGTAATCAGAAAGTTCAGATGTAAAAACCTTGCGATGATCATAACTGGGATTGTAATTAAACTCATCTTTTTTGTTCTTCTTAAATTTTTTAATAGTTCTATCTATGGCAGATTTAGATATTCCATACTTGACTGCAGCTTTTCTAAGCGGAAGTTTATTTTCCAACACATCTTTGACGGCAGCTTTCATTTCCGCTTTATCCGGGCACGATCTTATTTTACAGGTTTTACTTCAGGGCATTGTGCCTGTCTGATAACAAAAGAAAAATAGCATAAATAACTCATCATCATCATCGTTTACTATACTGAAACACAGATTACTACATGTTCTACCTGGGGACATGTCTCTAGGTACATCATGCAAAATTGTCCCCTGGTACATTCAGTGCTCATCTGGCACATAACCTAAATTTTTTCAGCATGCTTATGTAAATTTGGAGACTTGCCTTGAATTATCTTGAAGTGGATACTAATTAATATGGGTGCACTTAGAATTAGACACTTATAATAAAAATTGCAGCTGAAATTTAACTCACACATTTAAGAAAAAATTTACATCTGCACATCACGAGAACAACACATCAAATATCAAGGTTAACCGGAATCACAGACAAAGTTTGAACAAGATAGGCAACCATACAAAAATAGAAGGAAATTTTGTCAATAACTTACAACTCCATATATGACTGATGTTCAGTAAACGCGTTTATCCCTAGGTGCATACTCTCCCTAGGTAGGATAACTTCCCCTACAATAATTGACATCGAGCTGTAATTGGTAAGAAATAAAGATTTGGCTAAATTAGATAAAATGTTTAACATTGCAAGTATTATGATCCATATTTTAATCGTACAACCTAAAGTTTTGCTAATAGGTGCAAGCTTCTTTATAAATGCAAATATTTTCAGTAATAATATCACAAGACTTTCTTAGTTTATTCGAAAATACTGTACTTTCAAATGCCAAGGTAAATTCTTGATTAAATTTGTGATTATTTGGAAAAATTGTAGATATTATTAACGTCCATGGTTGATTGTAGGTATGACACAATCACGAGAATATGGACTGCGAACTAATTATATTACTTTTTTTAAGAAAAGATATACTTGACAGAACAAATGATACAATGACAGTATAATACTCTTTTCTTCGAATGTGCAAAGGCCATTTCTATGAATATTTTCAAATTTTTCTTGTTAGTTCAAGAATTGGCCAAGTGGCTTCTAAGCTTGGACGAGATGTGATAATTTAGTGCTATCTCAGGTTGTCTTTATCTGCTTTGCAAAGCCAGGTTACAAAAACTAGAAAATGTGTGCTTACATCTCAATTTTGCTGTAAGAAACTATAATAAAGTTTTGTCTAAATTAAAGAACGTCAAAAGGTTAAATATGTTCAACAGGAGATCATCACAATGGCTATATCATAAAATTATTTTGTATAAAACTCCACCATATTTGTATATTAAGCTACTATTTCATACAGATATACATAATTTAAACTTGACGTTTAGGGGAAATGTCAGTATTCCATTATGCTACTTTGAATTTGGAAAACGCTGTTTTGTTTATAATTTTCAAAAATGGTATAGTGGCTTACCGAAGACAAATTAACTTCAACTTCCTGTTTTTACGGATCAATAATCTATTACACAGTGATCAAGATTGTAGCCTGATGGGCTAGTTTAATTTATTTTAATTGCTACAATCACCAGACTGATACTGGCTTCCTAAGGATAGCTCAAAATGCCAAGATCCAAATAATAAACTCAGTAACGTAGGAAAGAAACACAGAACAACTTTTTATCATTGTATAATATTTTTAGCTAAATACATCAAATTAAATTGTATTCAATACAGGAAATAACAAAAACAAAATGTAACGATGCTTGTAAAATAAATTAACTCCTTTAACGGGGCGTTTCGCTCGCTGGTAATCGGGCGGTGACACTCTATTTCGGGACAGCTTGTATATACATTAGTTCTAGTGTCTTGTAGGCATCGCGCCGGACCTGAACAGGTAACATGACAGATTAGCGAACCGCCGCTTAATGGCGGACGTAAATATTACACTCGATCTTGAAATTGTTAAATATACGAAAGTGCGGTTAATATCAAGTTAAATTACATGCATACCTGGTGCATCTTGTGCTTAACGGTGGAGCTGCAGGTGTACAGTTGGCGGGCGACGAGTTTAATTTGTTTTACTTGTGCCAGCTGTTTTGCGACTTCAGGTAAGTGAATTTCGAATAAATAAGCATTGTCTCTTGTTGGCGATGTTTCCTGTCGGGTTACCCTTGATTCAAACGTGCGTGCCTATGGACGCCGGCCCCTGGCTTGCTAGGCGGGACCTCCTAGTGCACGTTTTTCGGCTTCAATGATGCCAAATTATTCCAGACGCAATTAACAGGTTTAATTACGTCTGCGTCGATGTCCTGGTGCGGGAAAATTTATTTCACGGACGAAATCGTCACCGGCGAGCTCGACTTGGCCTCCCGGATACCCAAGTACTGGAGGACGTCGTCGGCGGTTTCGGCTAAGCTCTCCTTGTAACTAGGTCTTCGACGTCGTCGTCGTCGGGCCTGAGAAGACTTTCTAGATCACTGGGTGCTCGGGGAATGACACTGAAGAGTCTTGACGACACTCCTAGGGTCCGGGTGTTTGGATAACGACGCTGAAGAGTCTGACGACAATCCTAGCGTCCAGGTGCTTGGAGAGCAACACTGAAGAGTCTGACGACAATCCTAGTGTCCAGGTACTTGGGGAACGACGCTAAAGAGTCTGACGACAATCCTAGTGTCCAGGTGTTTGAATAACGACGCTGAAGAATCTGACGACAATCCTAGCGTCCAGGTGCTTGGGTGACTGGTTGGAGTCCTCTTGAAGAGTCCGGAGACACTCCTGAGAGAGTAGGCAAGGAGAGAGGACTGGGAAAATTCTAGGAAAATTCTGTCTTGCTGTGGCTTCGATTTCTCCTTTTATACTTGATGCGGGCGTAATCAGAGGTTCGCGTCGGGTTGCTGGAGCGGGGATTCGTGGTTTAGGTGCGCGGAGATGTCCCTGCGACTCCTCGCGGTGACGTTACTTATCGCTCTCGGCGCGTTGCTCCGGTACCTAACGTGGTGCAAGCCAAGGGAGAACGCGCAAATTTATTGTAAATTCTAAAATCGTGTTCGCGCTGGGCGAAACGTTACAAGATAACTAGTGATTGCTTTTATTTATGTTAAGAATTTTAATCAAGATAATTAGGTAAATTAATAAGCTGCAGTGATTTTATTTAAACATGGATTTGTGTGTTAACAGTTGCAATTGATACTTACACCAACTTTAGTAAAAAGCTTTCTCTATTGCAATAGCTATAATTCTTGGGTAACAAAAATATTGTTAAAGTTAGAATGTCAACCACATGTGCTCAGTGTGAGTCGAAAATTAACACAGTTAGTGATAAGTACTGCAGTGGTATTAGGCCCTATGGCTCTGCTCTGATTGCAGTTCAATATTAAAATTAAATTAAAGCACAGAGTAGGGATGTTTTATCTAGCCGCAATGATAAGTTAAATGTCATTCTGTAAATGCATTGAAAAAGGGATGTTTGTGTAAAAAAGAAATGAATCGATTAAGGAACGCAAAGGAGACAACTTGCTTTTTACACGGTTAAGAGTCAAATTTCATATCAATTAATTATTAGGTGAGGCCGAGTGAATAGCCAAACCAAAATTAAATAATCACAAAAAAGTTTGCAAAGTGCAGGTTACGAAGCGTAGATTTCAACTTAACTAGTTAGTAAAATTTGTGAACAATTCTAAAAGGGTATTAGCCAGGAAAGATGAGAACATTGCAAAGAGCAAATAGTGCAGGCGTAAACTAGCAATTGTAAGAAGCAAACATGACTTGATAAAACTGGAGGAAAAGTAGACACAAAATTAGGCCAGGAAACGATGAAAGGAAGACAGCGAAAAACCAGGGAACAATTATGAAGGAAGTGAACGGAAAACTAGTTAATGTAAATACGTGAGTGAACATGAAATGCACTTAATAAAACGTGGAGTGGCGTAAAAACACTGACAATTAATAAAATGTGGACAATAATTTTAGAAATGTAAATTGTTTAGATCTAATTATTTATAAGAATGTTTAATATAATATGTAAGTCATTTGAACTCAAGTCAATGTCCTGTTTATAGTTATAAGATTCGTTTTTGTTTAAAAAGGACGCAAACAATTAACAATTGAATAAAAATTAATTCTGACATGCAGTTTATGGGCTCTTATTAAAACCAAGTTTTTACATCTTAGATAATATTTTATACAAATAAAAAGTATACCATCGTGTTGAGCACATCGCAGAGTGCCAGTGAAAGTGTGGGTAACATTTTCCCAACAAAAAAATTATATGCTGCAAGAAGCTTCCGAAGCTGCAGTAGCAACCACTTCAAATTTACGAAGACCGATAGCAGCGGAATAAAGGATCCAGAACCAGAGCCGACTACTGGGACACTTCACATGGAGCTGTAGGACAACGGCCAGCTGCAGAAACTCCGGGGACAGCTACTCCAAGAGAAGGTTCAAGCGAGGGCCCCCTTTCCGAAGAATGACTGCAGTTCACTTCAAAAAGTAGAGGTACTGTTAAAAGTTTATTTACATTGTGAGGAACCGGAAACTTATGTACAAGCAATACAATACCGTTTGGAACAAGATTCAGGCGTGTCCGGGCCTCCAGCTAACGCATGTTGTCAATTATTCATCCAAGTAGAATTGTGAGGTTAAGGGAGGTTATAACAATTGCAAATCCAAGCCGCGTCTCTGTGACGTAGTAGAACAAATTAATCGCTGGAACAAAAGACAATTAGAAGCGCTAAAACACTAGAATTCAAATAAATACCTGGTAGTTTGTTCATAAATTTGATTTTTTTTCAAGTCAAAAACGCTTACTGCAATCTAATAAAACCTTTTTTGTAATTTTGACATTTACGTTGCGACTGCGTATTAGGATTGATTTGGGCACACAGTGGCATGCCAGCGTAAAGTAAAATAATAAATTAGCAGGAACCTAACCCTTTTGAACTGAGTCAAGTGCCTATCGAGCTAGCGTATTTAGAAAAATTGAAATTGCAGATCGATAAAACATAAAAGAGGGCAAATTACTATTTTATTTGAATAAATAAAAATACAACCATCTGATCTTAAACAGTCTAAATCTATAAATCTGTATAAATTTTATTATTAAAATTGCCGAGTACATTGCATTAAATTAATTAGGCGCTGCAACTAGTAACCTTTGCAAATTAAATGGCAAGCGCAACGTGCAGCTATCATAACCATATCAGTACATCTGTTGTGATAGTTGTAGGGCTGTAGCACATCTTAATGAAGCGTGTTGCTCTAAGCTCTCTGCATCGGAGATAAGAGCCGTAATTATTGAAAAAAGAGTACCTCTGTACTTCTGCAACGAATGTGGAGAAGCCATTAAGAGGGTATCGCTGCTTATAAGGAAAATCGACGTGAGGCAGAAGGAGATAGCTGATCTCAAAAACCAGTTAAATGAAATAAAAACAATAACATTGAATACAGTGGAAATAACACATGAAGTCAGGAAACGCACAATCCGAGCCAAACGTTTTATGGTTTATGATATACTTAATAATAATAATAATAGTGAGGCACTAACACCACTTACTCGAGCTTAACTCCACATCCACAAAGACGAGGAAAAATAAATGAAGTTTTTAAAAACTTGGGTTTGCAAGAGGACAGTGGATGTGTGTGGACTAAAAGGACTAGAAAAGAAAGAAGTACGATGGATTTTTTAGAATAACAACCAAATACTGAAATTATTTATTCAAATGCACAAAGTATGCTAAAACATATGGAGGAAATTGAAGTTTTAATTGAAGACAGACGTCCAGCTATCGTGTTTAAGTGAAACAAGGTCCACAGAGAATATTGAAGACTGTGAAATAAGTTTTCGGGGTTATGTCACCATTTGTTGTAATTCCGCAAATCGCCACACGGGAGGCGTGGCAATTGTTGTGCATAACAATATTAAGGAGGTGGGGCCTTACGTACTTGACGAATAGAAAATCGTAAAAACAATATATACTGTAGAAAAGTGCATTTAGAAACTCCCCTATAAATTTGAAGAAAATTGTCTCGTCAGAATAGGAGAAAATAAATCGTAAAATCGTGTAAAAATACATGGGCTCTTATGGGCGGAAACTTTCGGGACGGTTAAAAAAAAAAGTAAACAAAGAAATGTTGATGAAACACTTTGCACAACCAAATGCAATATTCTCCGAAGACACTGGTAAAATTTGAACTCGATTCACTCGCTGCATTTGTTGCATTAGTGAAAAATATATCGTTGTGCACTAAAAATGGCTCCGATCGGCCTGCCTGTCACTTTTATGTGGCAACGCTGCGAAGTCTCAGCTTTCTCAGCGCTTCATGCGCAAGCGAAATACGTATGTCGGATTAATTGAATACTTGCTACTCCCCAAGAACAGCTTTAGAATTAACGTGGTATATTTTACGTCGAACATAGCGGTCAGAATAAGAGCAACCACTCGTTGGCACAGTACGAGCTGTCAAACAGACATGGCATCGAATTTTGAAAACACTTGCGAGACCACGGCGGCTTTCATTTTCTATGCACGATAACGACAAAATTTGGTCGCAGACAAGGCATTTCAAGTTTTTGGCTAACACCGGAATGTCAACGATTCTCCGGCCTTCTACTCCGTGCGACACGCTATTCTGCACTTTCGTCGTTGCCAAACTTCAGCGTTTAATTTATTCAATTCGAAACTACATTTTGTCTGTAAAAAATAGTTTCTCATTGCTATTACAGGTACAAAATCGTAAAAAATATTTAAAAACCATACATTCATCTTTACTATGTACTCAAAAATGAGAAAAACATTATACTTTATTTGTCTTTCTGAAGTTGGCAATGCCTGCCGTAGTATATGCATTTACCACAGGCCAACCCCCTTACGTCGCGTCCCGCACAGGATTGCCCCAACCTCCTTAAGTTCAAAATAGTGTCAAACTTTTCATTTAACAACGAATTCTGGCGGCTATGCATTTACATAACGCAAGGATTTCAAAACGGATTGTACACTGCTGTTTATCGTTCTCCAAGTGCCAGTATTGCAAGATGTTTAAATCAACTCGTAACCGAATTTACGCGCTTAACAAAAAATTCCAATACAATCATTGATCTCGTTTTAAGAAATCGAGACAATTTAATTGTTAATGTGCAGATTCCACAAATTTCTGAACATAATGCAATTGATGTCACGCTACGAAAGGTTGTGCGGTGTAACAGCAAACTTTGAAAGAGTTAATATCACAATGTTCGCTAATTACTCCTCGCAAAAACTGCTTGATAAACTAAATAAATATAGCTGGGTCACATTATTAGATAGTAAAGATGTAAACAATATTGCCACACATATGGTCAGCAGAATACAAAATTTCGTAAATGACCTCATTGACAAAACAATTGCACTTAAAACTGACAACTCATGGTTTAGCTGTGATTTACGCAAGCTCCAGCCGGAACGCAATCGAATATGCAAGACAGCTAAACTTACCAAAAACACACAGGATTGGGAAAACTATAAACGTATTTGGAATTTTTACAGCAATAAAATTAAGGACAGGAAAAACCAAGAAACCAAGAAATTAGCAATGCCCAGGATGTTGCTAATAAATTTAATCAGTACTTTGTAAATAGCATATTAGAGATAAACATGTCCATTATTATAAACGACCGCTTTGAAGAAGCTACGTTTCCGGATAATATCAGTACTTTTAAATTTAAAACAATTACATTAAATGATATTAAAAAATCATTATCTAAAATTAAGAGAAAGGGTTCTTTTGACCATATTACAGTTCCTGTAATTACAGATGCCTTACCAGTTGTAGGTGAGATATTTGTTAAATTAATAAATCAGTCTATCGGAACAGGGTGCTTTCCAGAATCATGGAAAATATCTAGTTGTTCCAGTACCTAAAGTTAAATTAACTAACAAGTGTGAAGAATTTCGACCAATAAATGTGTTACCGGTATACGAGCAAATTATCGAACTTATTGTGAAAAAACAACTCCAAATCTCTTTAGATGAACATGACATTATAAGTAAAAACTAATCGGGATTCAGAACTAAACATTCGTGTGAAACGGCGATAAACTTGGTTCTCGTGAATTGGAAAAGTGACTTAGAATTAAATAAAAGTATAATTACTGTTTTTCTAGATCATAAACGTGCATTTGAAACTATCGACAGGCAGCGCTTAGTGAATCAACTACATAAATATGGAATACGTGGTAACGAAAATATGTGATTTTAAAGTTATCTCACTCATCGACTACAAACTACACACTTCGATCAGTGCCAGTCAAGCTACATGGAAAACAACTTGGGTGTACCCCAAGTCTCTGTTTTGGGCCCATTATTGTGTATTTTGTATATAAACGCTTTGGAATTGAATCTAAAACATTGCACCATAAATTTGTTTGCAGATGATACATTAGTGACAGTTACTGACGAAGATGTTAGAAATGATATTAATAAAATGAACATAGATTTAGAAATTATTTCTAAGTGGTTAAAATGTAATAAACTGAAACCGAATATCGCAAAAACGAAAGCAATAGTTTTATCAGGTACTAATGCAGAATCGGTTAATAAAATTAAAATTGAAAACTTAGAAATAGAAAAAGTATCTTAAGTTAAATATCTAGGAGTAATTATAGATGATAAATTAAACTTCAAAGTACATGTAGATTATGTAATTAAAAAGGTAGTTAAGAAAATAGGCTTATTCAGTAGAATTTCTAACAAGCTTAGTATACAGTCTAAAATTATGATTTACAAAACAATCATCACACCGCATTTCGATTACCGCTGTAGTATATTATTTTTATGTCAAGAACAAGAATTGGCTAGAATGCAAAAGCAGCAGAACAGAGTATTATATTACGCTGTTCGAAATATACAAGCATTTCTGCGATGCTAGATTGTTTACAATGGTTAAGTATAAAGCAACGTATTTATAACCTGTTACCTGAATATATGACCCAAAACTTAGTTTATGGTTGTGATATTCATAATTATAGTACTAGAAATAGGCAGAATGTTAGATTACCCAAACTTACAAAAAGCGGTTCCCAAATTTTTCTTTTATAAAGGCTTCAAAATTTATAATAACCTTCCAATTGAAGTTAAAGGAACTGAAAATATCCATGAGTTTCAAAAAAACGAAGCGATTATGTTAAGAAAAATTATTAGTTAAGTAAATATGTAAACAATTGTACATCTTAAAATAGTTTATAACTAAATAAAGATTATTATTATTATTTACTCATGATAGAAATTTGAAAGCATTGGCTAGCGATTTATTAGTATCAAACAGTTATCACCACATAGCCTACGACAGTAATTTGTTTTTGATGGATAATGTAAAATGTAGTAGCCTAAAATAGCAGGAATTTTACTATTATTTTAAGAATGCAATTTTTTCAGTTGAATAATTACCTACCTTAATTCGTTTGATTGGAATGTTTGGCTACACTCCAATGATCTTAATTGTTGACTTGTATTTGTACTCTTGTTCTCGATCTCTCCATCCTTTGTGTCTCTCATGATGACTTTTTCTCTTCTTTCAAAAGGACAATAACTAACAATAAAAAATCAAAACAACAAATAGCTGCTAGTTTTGTATTGCCACATTTTGGCCCTTCTTGTGCCTCTAATTAGATGTATTAAATTTACTTTTATGACTCATCTCTTAGGTGGCCCTTCTAATACACTTTAGTTGCCCTTTAAGGGGACAATAACTAATAACTTGTCCTCTTTTCTTCTTCGACATGTATGAGACGTATGTATGTTACAACTCTTATTATTGCTTTCTTTATCTCTTATGTGGCCACTGTAATAGATTCGTTCTCTTCTAGCTTCTATCAAAAGAACACTAACGAACAACGAAAACGTAAAACTATAAATGATTTTGTACTACCAATTTTCCCTTCTTCTTCTTTGACATACAGTTATAAGGTTTATACATGCTGCAACCATTGTGTTTTATCTCCCTAGCTCTTATGCTGTCTTCTTTGTCTCTTTGCACTTTACCTCATTTGAGTACCCTTGATCTTCCCATTCTTTCAATAGTAAATTCTACAAAATTATTAATGCAGGAATAGCTTTATTTGTCCCATTGAAGAGATTTAAAACTTCAACATATAAATGGTTTTCACCAGGTTTGAGACATTTAATTTGCTTGAAAAACGCTCACAGGAAGTTTATGCTGAATAGGAGTCACGAAAATTATCTTGAGTTTTCTCATATTAGATCAAAATGTAAATTCCTGACCAATTTGTGTTATACAAATCAATCCTAAATTATTTTGGAAATATGTAAATGACAAAAAAAAACAAGTAGTAAAGTACCGGAATGTATGTTAAACCTTAATAATCAGGCTAATAATAAGTAAGATATAGTTAATTTATTTAGTAATTATGTTTCTACTGTTTACGTACATGTCAAGTAATAAACACTATTAAATTATCTTGGGACTATGACGTAAGAAATTTAACTAGTACTAATATAAATTATAGGGAACTATCTTTGTTTGACATATATAATACACCAAATAGACTTAGCATTGGATCTGATGGTATGCCTAATTTACTACTAAAAATTTGTGTCGGTTCTCTGACAACACCTTTACATATACTTTTTAATTTTTCACTGAAAACTTGCACATTTAAGATTGGAAACTTAGCTATATAATACTCATTTTTAAGTCTGGTGATAAGAGTAGTATACAAAATTATAGAAGTGTGGCAATCAATCCGTTATACCCACATTTAAGATTGGAAACTTAGCTATATAATACTCATTTTTAAGTCTGGTGATAAGAGTAGTGTACAAAATTATAGAAGTGTTGCAATCAATCCGTTATACCTAAAGTTTTTGACTGCTTGATTAGTGAACAATTGTCATGGTTTTGTCGGGAGATTGTAAGCAATCAACAACGTGGTTTCTCTCCTCAAATGAGCACAGTAACCAACTTGCTGTCTTATCGTACAGCCTTATTGAATGCCATTCAGGTCAGAAAGCAAGTGGATACCGTCTGTACTGATTTTTCCATGGCATTTGATAGGGTTGACCATAATTTGTTGTTAACAAAATTACACAATTATGATTTTAATTTAGGAATGTTATCCGATAGGAAGCAATATGTTAAAATAGGATGTTATCTTTCAGGCCTGATGGTTTTTAGTTCAGAAGTACCACAAAGGGGACATGTCACCATTTTTATTTAATCTATTCATAAATGATATTGTTCATTGTTTCCAACATGGTAATTGTTTATTATTTGCTTGTGATCTGAGACTATTTAAAACTATAGAAACAGTCAATGATGTGGGTATCATCATTGATGAGAAGCTTACATTTATAGATCACATAGCATAACTGTAAAATCATAAATTGAAGTCGATTAAAACTACAATGTTCACTGGTACGTAGTAAATTAGAATATGCATCTATAATTTGGTCTTCTTCATATACGGTTCACGTGAAGTCAATTGAATGATTTTCTACATATATTTTTGAGATTTGCTGTGTGATGTTTACATTTTAATATTGAGAATCACAACCTCTCTCTCTTTCTCCTATGGCGCTACAGCCCAAGTCGGGCTTTGGCCTCCTTCATCTTTTGCCCCCACCTTCTATCTAGTGCGTATGTTCTCCAATTTCGGGTGTTTAATATATTTCTTGCGTCTTCGTCGACCTTATCTTTCCATCTCTTCTTTTGTCTGTCTACCAGCCTCCTACCATCCATATTTCCGTTTAGAGCTCTTTTCGGGTTTCTTGTGTCTTCCATCCTTATGACATGCCCCGCTTAATGCAGCCTTTGTAGTTTTATGAAGGTTTCAACTGGGGGTTTTTCTAAATATTGATATATTTCATGATTGTATCTTACCCGCCATTCTTCATTGTCCTTCACTGGTCCTAAAATCCATCTTAAAATTTTTCTTTCAAAAATATTTACCGCGTACGTTGTTTTTTTCGTGAGAGTCCATGTTTCACTTCCATAACATAAAATGGGGCGTATAATTGTTTTATAGATGCAAATTTTTGTACTTCTATGCACTTCTCTTGCTCTAAATGTTGTCGCTAAGGTAAAATATGCTCTGTTAGCTAACATTATTCTTCTTCGTATTTCTCTGTCCTCACTTCCATCCCCTGCGATGCTAACTCCTAGGTATGTGAAGTGCTCTACTTCTTCTTCTTCTTCCTGTAGCTCCTAAGGAGCGAAGGGCGCCCAAGGGCGTTTCTAAAGCAAGGTGGATGGCAGGGTTGCTAGTCCTGCGCATCGTTGATTTGGTCCGTTGTTGATATTTTTTGTACCAGATTCCTCCATTTATTTTTGTCCTGTGCTATAAATTTAGCTTGTCCCCATGACATGTTCTGTAGTTGTAGGTCCTTCAAAACAGTTCTTTTCCATGTGTCCCTCGGTCTACCTCTCTTTCGTTTTCCTTGCGTATTAAAATCCAGGGCTTGTTTTGTAATGTTACTGTTTGGTTTCCTCAGTGTATGGCCTATCCATTCCCATCGTCTTCTTTTAATTGTTGTTTCAATCATTTCCTCTTCTGAGATTGTCCATAGTTGCTGGTTTGTTATCCTTTCCGGCCAGAATATGTGATGTATATGTCTAAGGCATTTTTTTATAAACACTTGTAACTTATTCACCATTTGTTTATTAATTGACCAAGTTTCCACACCGTATAACAGTACACTTTTAACATTAGTATTAAAAAGACATAGCTTTGTTGTTGTTTTGATGTTTTTCGTACTCCAAATTTTCTTTAACATGTTGAATGCAGATTGAGCCAAAGCTATTCTTCTATTTATGTCTTTCTGTGTACCCCCATTAGCGTCCAGCATGCTGCCTCGGTAGCAGAATTCGTTGACCTTTTCTATACTACGTTCACCGAGTGTGATATTTGTTTCCTCTTGGTTTCCTGTTGTAAGTATTTTTGTTTCCTTCCCATTTATTTTTAGTCCGACCTTTTCCGCTTCAGATTTTAGTTTGTCGAGTTTCTTTTGCATTGCTTTTTCATTTGTTGTAAGTAGTCCATAGTACTTCAATATCTTCCACATCATCTCCCTTGAGACTGAATCGAACGCTTTTTCAAAGTCGATAAAATTTACCCATATGTTCTCGTTGTTCTCTGATGTTTGTTCTAGAATAATCCTCAGTGTACAGATGTAGTCGATGCATGAACGTCTCTCCCTGAACCCCGCTTGGTTTTCTCTAAGTTTAGCATCTATAGCCGCTTTCATATGTTTTGATATCATCTTAGTCATTATTTTACTTGCTGTTGATAGTAGCATTATGGGTCTGAAGTTTTCGCAGCGAGTTAGGTCGCCCTTTTTCGGTACTTTTATTATCACTCCCTGTGCCCAGTCATCTGGGATGTTTTCGCCTTCCCACACTTTGTTTATTAGAATGTGCATTATCTCAATTGTATGCTCTTTGTCTGCCTTTAATAATTTAGTAGGGATCTCGTCTATGCCTGGCGCTTTTCCGCTTTTCATTTCGCTCAGTGCTTGTTCAATTTCGTTCTTATTGAACTTTTCTTCACTTATATCTAGTTGTTGGATTATCATATTGCTGTTCACTTTCTGCGTGTTTTCTTTTGCCTTGTAGATCTCCGTGAAATGTCTTGTCCATCTTTCCATCATTTCTTTGTCTGTTCTGTAAATTTCTCTGTTTTCTCGTTTGAGTTTCGTTACTGGTTTGTTTTTTCTTCCATTGATCTGTTTTGTAATACTGTATAGGGCCTTCATGTCTTTATTGTGAGCTGCTATTTCCGCTTTTTCTGCTAGATTTTCTATATATTTTTGTTTGTCTTGTCTCGCTCTTCTTTTTACTTCTTTGTTCTTGTCTCTGTATTTTCTTTCGAGCTCCTTTCTTCTTTCTTCGCTTTTCATGTTTAGTATTTTAATTTTTATTTCTCGTCTTCGATTGCGTTTATTGTGGTAACTAAACTAAACTAAACTAAAGTTTGGGTGTGTCTAGCAGTGCAGTGTGTTTTGTAGTGAAAATAGGTGTACAGATGAGGAAAAATTAGCGACAAAAGCAAGTGAAACGGAGCAGACCAGTACAGGAGGGCGTTAGAGTACAAAAAGCCGAAGGAAAATAAGCAGCTACCAGCTAAGCCAAATAGAAACAAGGTAGGATAGATAACACAAGGGTGAAAATTGCGAGGGCGTGCAGCATTCTCCGGGCGCGCGGACGCGAAGTGTTCGGTCGAAAGAACTACCGCGTGTGGAATTCGAACGAAATAGCGGAAAGACAAAACTACTACGAGGACACAAAAGAACTACCGTCATAGGAAAGCGCAGCCAAGTGCACTGTGAAATAAAGTGGTGCGCGTATAACGTAATAGTCAGTAGGAAAGAGCTTACGAACAAAAAATCCGGTAAATAAATCAGCCGCGTATAGTGTTACGGTCAAAGGAAGGCGGGTGAATTCAAATTTAAAATAAAGAGCGGTTAGCTTGAGGTAAATACCGAATGGACACTTGTGAGAAAACAAAAGTACGGAAAAGCTCGTTGCAGTAGAACTAAAAGTTACAGCCAATGTAAACGATGCGTGGAAGATAAGAGATGATATGTGGGGAATAAAAGTGGACAATTGGGACGAGAAACGTGAGATTTTTAGAGCGGCAGGCATCTTGAAGGGAAAAGGAATATTTTTAAACGATGACTTAACATACGAGGAAAGAAAAATACAGTGGCAGATACGGGAAAAAAAGCGAGAAGAAGAGAAAAAAGGCAATACGGTGAAAATAGGGTACAAAAAAATGTGGATCAATAATAAACTCTTTAATTGGAACCCCGAAGAAGACAAGTTGGAAGAGGCTACAATATCAAAAAACTAAGTCAAAAGCAGAAGGACGGACCACAGAAGAAGACACAAGCAATGAATATGGCAAACGAACATGCTACAAGTAGTAAACCAAGTTTAGGAACATGGAATGTGTGGAAGACAACAAAGGAAATAAACGAAATAGAAAACAATAAAATACATTACATTGGATGCTGGAATGTTCAAACCATGTACGAAGCTAGCAAGGCTGAGCAGGTAGCAAGAGAAATGTCAAGATATACCATAAAAATCCTAGGACTAAGCGAAACTAGATGGAAGGGAAACGGAAAGACAACGCTAACAAACGGACACATGTTACTGTACTCAGGCTTAGACGAAGAATCCAAACTAACAGAGAAAGGAGTGGCAATAATGATTGATGAAACAATGAAAAACAGCTTAATGGAATGGGAAGGCATATCAGAAAGGATAATATGGGCAAGATTTAAAGGCAAAATCAGAAACTCTGTTATTATAAACGTGTACAGCCCTACAAACGACAAAGATGAAGACACCAAAAACGAATTCTATGAACAAATGCAAGCTACATGGGAGATAATACAACGCAATTACCCCAGGGACATAAAAATCCTAATAGGAGACCTGAATGCTAAGGTGGGCAACAAAAATATAGGGAATCAAAATGCCATGGGAAAGTAAGGATTAGGAACTATGAACGAAAATGGGGAGAAACTTATTGAATTCTGCAAGATAAACGGATTAGTAATTGGCGGCACTCTGTTCAAACACAAGGATATCCACAAGGCAACGTGGGTATCTCCAAGTAGAGAATTCAAAAACCAAATTGATCATATAATGATCGAACGAAAATGGAAAAACGCACTACGAGATGTAAGAGCGATGAGAGGTGCTGACATAGCGTCCGACCACTACCTCGTCAGAGCAAAGATAAAAATAAGCTTAAAAAACAATAAGCACATTGCGTCGAGACCCAAATACAACCTTGAGAAACTAAAAGTCATAGAGGAGAATAAAAAATTCCAGATGAAACTGAGAGAAAATACAGGAAGGATTGACGATCTAAAAGACCTGTCAGCTGAAAATCTATGGTTAAATTACAAAGAAGCAATCCAGAAGATAGCCTAAGAGACACTCGGATATACAATAAGAATAAATAAACCCTGGATAAATCCAGACACAATAAACGCAATCGAAGTGCTCTACTACTTCAATGTTATTATCTCCTATTGTACGTTCTGCCTTGGCCTATTTGATTTTGTTTGCTTTAGCAACTTCGTCTTTTCTACATTGATGGATAGCCCCACTTCTTGTGCTTGCTGCTCTAGTTGTACATATGCTTCTTTGGCTGCAGAAATAGATCTTGCCATTATATTTATATCGTCTGCGTATGCTACCAGTTGTATTGATTTATTGAATAACAGGTTCGATCTTCCCACCGACATCTTTCTTATTACATATTCTAACGCTAGATTGAATAGTGTAGGGGCGAGTGCATCACCTTGTTTCAGGCCCTGGCTTATTGTGAAAGGGTCGGTGAGATGATTTTTAATTTTGACGTACTCTTCTGTGTTTATCATTGTAATCCTTGTTAGTCTTATTAATTTTCCCGGTATTTCGAACTCCCTCATTATTTCGTACAGTTTTTCTCGGATTATGGAGTCATATGCTTGTTGGAAATCGACAAAGATTTGATGTACATCAATGTCGAATTCCCATGATTTACTAAGTATTTGTTTTACTGTGAATAACTGGTCTGTTGTAGATCTTCCTTCTCTAAAACCAGCTTGGTATTCTCCGATGATTCGTTCTGTGAAAGGCTGCAGTTTCTTTCTGAGGATGTTTGTGAAGATTAGTTATTAGTTTATTAGTTATTTTAAGTAGGTAGCGCTTAAAAAAGTAGAATAAAAACGTCAGATATTGTAGCGGAAAAAAGTAGCGCTGCATCTTTTCAACAAGGTGTAACTCTACCAAATAAATCTAATTATACAGTCTACTCTACGTTATTTATTACAACTACCACAACACATATGATGCTTTTGTTCCATTCACTAGGCATTTCTTGCTTCTCCCATATATTCGTGATTAGCGTATGTATTGCTGTTAATACACCGTCGCCTCCGGCTTTAAGCAGTTCCGCTGGAATAGCGTCTATTCCCGGGGACTTGTTATTTTTCTGGATTTCTATTGCTGCCCTTACCTCCTCTATTGTTGGTGGTTCTTGTTGTTCTTCATTTATTGGCATTGCGGGTTCTGCAGCTCGTGGTTGTTGTTCTACCTGCGCCTCTATTCCTAGCAACTGCTGCAAGTAGGTTTTCCATGTATTTTTTATGCTCTCTGTATCACTTATGATCTGGCCCGTTTTGTCTCTACATAGACTTGTTCTTGGCTTAAAACCTTCTCTCTGTTGTGTAAGGTATTTGTATGCCTTTCTGGTTTCATTTTCGTTAAAGTCTTCTTCCATTTGCCGTATTTGATCATTTTCATATTTTCTTTTCTTTCGTCTACATAGCTTATCTGCCTTCCGTCTTTTTTCTTCGTATTGTTCTCTCCTCTCTCGAGTACTTCTTTGTATATATATTTTGTACGCTGCATTTCTCTCTTGAATTGCTTGTTTGCATTCTTCGTCGAACCACTTTTCCTTTCTTTGCCTTTGTCGCATCCCTAGTATTTCTTTGGCTGTTTCTACGGTTGCTGTCTTTATCCTGTGCTATTGATCCTCAATTGCTGTTTCGCCCGTTTCTTCTCTTAGTCTTTCTTCCAACTGTTCTTCGATCCTTTTTGTTATTTCTGGGTTCTTGAGTTTACCTAGATTGAGTCTATCTTGTGCACTTTGCTTTGTCTGTTTGTGGCTATTTATTTTGCATCGAAATTTCGCTTGTACTAAGCGATGGTCCGATCTGCAGCATGCGCCCCTTCTAGCTTTCACGTCTACAATACTGGTTCCTGCTCTATTATAAGATGGTCGATTTGATTGACTGTTGTTCCATCAGGTGAGACCCATGTGCCTTTATGGATGTCGCGATGCGGGAAACATGTTGAGCTAATAACCATATTTTTGCTGGCAGCGAAATCTATTAGTTTGTTCCCGCTTTGGTTTGATTCCTCATGCAGGCTATCTCTTCCGATAGTGCCGCGATAATCCTCTTCTTTCCCGAATTTGGCATTCAAATCACCATTACGATTTTTACGTCGTTCCTTGGAGCCGTGTCATATACTCTCTCTAGTTGCTGGTAGAATTCTTCTTTTATATCTTCCTCCTTTTCTTCTGTTGGTGCGTGAACGTTTATCATTGATACATTAAAGGATTGTGTGGCTATTCGAAGTCTACATATTCGTTCATTCACCGGCGGAAAATCGGTTATGTTATGTTTCATGTTGTTGTCTACTATAAATGCTGTGCCGAGTTCCCTATTTCCTTGACTTTTACCACTATATAATATTGTATGTGATTTTGTATCTTTTATTCCATCTCCTAGCCATCGTGTTTCCTGGACAGCTGTAATTGTGATGTTGTATTTTTAAAAATTTCTTTCAGTAGGCATGCTTGTGCTCCCGGGTTGAAAAGAGCTCTCACATTTCATGTTCCAATATCGAAATCCATATTGTTTAGCTTTAGTTGTCTTCGATTTATCCGTCCTTTTCGAGGCTTACATGAAGGTTTCGTAGCTATGTTTTTTTTTCGGGGAAATGGGCTGCTAGCCCCTGGGGTAGTTGGCCCCACGCCCAACCCCCTTTTTGGAGGGCCATTTGCTCAGGTACCTTGGGGTTGCAAAACCCATACTAACATCTAAGATGTTAGCCCCTGAGGGGGAGAATCACAACCACTCTTGTTATTATGGAAATGATGTCTTTGGACTTGTTAAAATATAGAAGAACTACTATTAACTTATGCTTCATTTTTAAATTGTTTAATGAATTTATCCATGATCCATATCTTCTTAACAAATAACGTCGATGTTCCAATGAGAACCCTCAGACCTATTTTACATACAATGTCATGCAACAAATTATGGCCAAAATTCGCCAATAGATGGCGAAATTGAATAAATGTATGTAATTTAGAGGTTGTGGGTGTTTCTTTAAGTAAATTTCGAAGTGATATTAAATGAATGTGATGTCCATGCAATATTGTTTTTGTTATACTAAAGGTTATGTTTATGACACGCTATTATTATGTTAGGTTACATAATTATAAACTCTTAATTCGTAAATGTATAAATAAGTAAATAAATAATTCAATTTCAATGACAATCTCCTTTTGTTCTAGATGTGAAGATATCCAACTTCCCTTGGCTCATATATCGTTAGTAGAAACTTCAAACTATCATCATTCATTAAGAAACTATGGAAAATAAGTCGTGTAATTCTACAGGAACTACACCATGCATATCGCAGAAAATGAATAACAACGAAAGTTTTGATAATCTATCTATTAAACAAGAAGTCATCGAATTAAAGGATGAAAATTATGAAAACAAACTATTTGACAAAAATAACGTAAATACTACTTGTAGTGAAGAGAAACCTTATAGTGACTCTATTTGTGACTACAGAACAACACAGCAAAGCAGATTAGTTACACATATGAGGACCCATACTGTTGAAAAACCATACAATAATTCAGTTTGTGAATACAGAACAGTAGTTAAAAGTAGTTTAGTTAGACATGTTAAAACTCATACAGGAGAAAAGCCATACAGTTGCGCAGTTTGTGGATACAAAACAGCAATAAAAAGTAATTTGGTTAGACATATTAAAACTCATACAGGAGAAAAGCCATACAGTTGCGTAGTTTGTGAATACAAAACAGCAAAAAAAGATCATTTAGTTAGACATATTAAAACTCATACAGGAGAAAAGCCATACAGTTGCTCAGTTTGTGAATACAGAACAGCATGTAAGAGCGCATTATATTTACATATGAGAGCTCATACAGGAGAAAAACCATACAGATGCGCAGTTTGTGAATACAAAACAGCAAAAAACGATAATTTAGTTCGACACATTAAAACCCATACAGGAGAAAAGCCATACAGATGCTCAGTTTGTGGATACAAAACAGCAATAAAAGGTATTTTAGTTAAACATATTAAAACTCATACAGGAGAAAAGCCATACAGTTGCGCAGATTGTGAATACAAAACAGCAAAAAAAGATAATTTAGTTAGACACATTAAAACTCATACAGGAGAAAAGCCATACAGTTGCTCAATTTGTGAATACAGAACAGCATATAAGAGTGTATTACATTTACATATGAGAGCTCATACAGGAGAAAAGCTATACAGTTGCGCAGTTTGTGAATATAAAACGGCAAAAAGATATAATTTAGTTGTACATATTAAAACTCATACAGGAGAAAAACCATACAGTTGCTCGGTGTGTGAATACAGAGCAGCAGATAAAAGTACTTTAGTTAAACATATTAAAACTCATACAGGAGAAAAACCATACAGTTGCTTGGTGTGTGAATACAGAGCAGCAGATAAAAGTAGTTTAGTTAGACATATTAAAACTCATACAGGAGAAAAGCCATACAGTTGCGCAGTGTGTGAATACAAAACAGTAAATAAAAGTAGTTTAGTTAAACATATTAAAACTCATACAGGAAAAAAGCCATACAGTTGCGCAGTTTGTGAATACAAAACAGCAAAAAAGGGTAATTTAGTTAAACATATTAAAACTCATACAGGAGAAAAACCATACAGTTGCTTGGTGTGTGAATACAGAGCAGCAAATAAAAATAGTTTAGTTAATCATATTAAAACTCATACAGGAGAAAAGCTATACAGTTGCGCAGTTTGTGAATATAAAACAGCAAATAAAAGTAGTTTAGTTAAACATATTAAAACTCATACAGGCGAAAAACCATACAGTTGCTTGGTGTGTGAATACAGAGCAGCAGATAAAAGTAATTTAGTTAGACATCTTAAAACTCATACAAGAGAAAAGCCATACAGTTGCGCAGTTTGTGAATACAAAACACCAAAAAAAGGCAATTTTGTTAAACATATTAAAACTCATACAGGAGAAAAACCATAGAGTTGCTTGGTGTGTGGATACAGAGCAGCAGATAAAAGTAGTTTGGTTAGACATATTAAAACTCACACAGGAGGCCTACCGCCCTTTTTTCAGATAAAAACTACTGAGCGAACAAGTAAAAATGGACTCTACACTGTATTTATGTAGTATTTATCGCATCTCGCTCGCAGGCCATCAATATATTAATTAATGTATTAGATCTGGGAGGTGACACCAACCAAACGTCGCAATCACGTTATGGTTTCTTAGCAACTGTTGTAACAGTGATTACTAGTGAGCGTCAAAAATGTTTTTAAAAAAGCGTTAATTTAAGCAAAAAAAGCATTAACTCTTACAAAAAAGCTTTATCGTAAAAAACTTCATAAATGAAAAAAAAACTTTTATTCATTAATCTAATAACAATAATTCTGAGAAAAATTTTATAATGTGACACTAAAAAAATCAAATGCAAACAAAATTCATAGAAAAACTTTAAATGTAAAACAAAAAATAAATTAGAAAACTTGGGCCCTAAAAAATGAGTCTTTCAGAAAACTATTGATTACCTATTAAATATTGTTCTAAATTGTTAAATTTTGTCGCCTTTCACTTAAAATGTACTTATATGTAGAAAAACTTCTTTCTACGTCAACACTAGTTATTGGAGCATATTTTAAATTTGCTGCTATAGTTTGATCAATCTCAAAATCATCTGCAATTTCGCCTGCCAAAATTGTGGAAATTTTATCTAAAATGTTATAGTTTTTTTTGGAAAACACCTTACATTTAGAAAGAGCTATTTGACCAATTCGCACAGGTACTGCACAATCAGCATCCATGGGCGTTGTCCACCCCTAAGCATTTATAAAAAGCAAAAGACAGTTGATTTATAATCATTATTGCAATTCACATTCTACAAGATTTAAAAAAAAGGAGCTATAATAGAGTATAAGTACCACTCCTCAGCTCATATCCGTGGCAATAGCGTGGTTTAAAACTAATAAAAAAATAATAAAAATGGAAATATTTCCAGTTTGAAAAACCAAATTTAATGAGCGCACCAATTAATGGGTAAATATATAATGCACTTACAAGCTGGTATCATGATATTGATGGTGTAGTAGCGCAAACCTTCACTCGTATTTGTTCCTTAACAGCCATTTCTGAATAATCTAGATGTAGATGTAAATACACACCATATATTGAACGAGCACATTTTTGTCCCACTTCCAATATCGGACTGTGTATGTGTGAGTTCTGTTCCGAGAAAAAAAGTTTGAAAACCTGCCATGACACTTGAAAACTGTACAAAATATCAGGAGAAACTGTGGTACAATCCCTGGAAGGATAAAGAATAACGTCAGAAGACGGTTTTAGTGGACTATGGCTACCAAGTGTACACAAAAAAACGATACAGGAAAAAAGGACAATGCTAAAAGATGAGGTCATAAAACTATGTTTATTTAAATTTGTAAAAAATGAAATAAAACTATATTAATAACAGTAAATTGTGTATATACATTGTTGCCCCCCCTCTAACTGGAATCCTGGCTACGCCCTTGTCAGCATCTTTGAAATTATTAACAAAAAATGTTTTCGCAAGGTGCTTTAATCGGGAACGTGCATGTGACAATATTTATCTAGGAACATTTTAAATGAACTATTTTGTCATTTTCTCAGTGGTAGGTTAGGTTTTGCAAAAATCCAAATTAAACTGTGTTTGTTCCCTGTTACCTAAAGTAGATGCAAACGAAGTCACAATTGTCTGTTGTTTTGGTTAGTTTTTATACTTCTTTAATTGTTCTTGATGCAAAGTGGTTTTTACATGTGGAATGACGTATTTTTTTGTCGCACTGAATTTAAAATTTTAGTACTTACTAGTTATTTAGACCACAAGTGTTAGAAGTGCAACTTTTTTTCACAAGTGTGGAGGGTTATTAAACGAGGCGCAGCCGAGTTTAATATTCCACACGTGTGAAAAATAAGCACGCTAACACGAGTTGTCTATAAGATTTTTTAAAATTTCATTAAATATTCAAATCCAAGCCTATTTTGTATAGAATTGTATTTGCCTTCATTTTAGTCAAGTGCGTTGGTCAGTCCTGGTAACTAATGAAACGTCTATTGGTAACTAAAGAAATGTGCAATTAGAATCGTTCATACCTAAATTAAAAGCAGTGTCACTTTTTTCACTGAGTGAAAAAAGTGGCACTTCATACACCGAAATTAATTAAAAAAAGCCTACTTTTTTAAATGAAATTTTAAAAATAATTTTATTTTATACTGTCCGGAAAATATGATTTTGCGTCATTAATTTGAGGCCGGAAAAAAAATCTCATACATTTTCATAACACGTCCCACGCCCCTGCCGTCCACCTTAGTAAAGAAGGGGGCTCTCGGGGCTCCTCCCCCCTCAAAGGGGGCCCGCTCCTCTCCAAGGGGGCTCCCGAGGCTTCGCCCCTCTCCAAGGGGCCTTTCGGGGCTCCCCCCTCTTCAAGGGGCTTTCGGGGCTCACCCCTTTCCAAGGGGGCTCTCGGGGCTCCGCTACCGTAACCCGCATTCGCTCAACCAGGGACATCGCGTCTGCAATTTTCGTGACGGACACACGTCTGGATTGTTCTCCTGTATTATATAGAGAATTAAAGTCATTAGGACGATAATATAAAACAGTATGAAATAAAACATTGTACGATACACGGCCGTAAAATATTATTAAAATACTCTTTTAGAAATTCCAGACTAGGCTCGTTCCTCGCCTCGTCCGTAAACTTACTTTAATAAGTCATTTTCCGGCCTTGTAACGTAAATTACTATTAAAGAACTTTATAAACTCTGGCCGTCTTAATACAAGCTTTGCAAAATAATTTATTGTTTTCATATTTTAATTCATTGTGGCCTCTGACACAAAGGATAATAGGTGTATAACTATTCCCAGATCGATCGAATCGCTCTTGTCTGTATTTTGAATTAAAATCATACAAAACGAGGAATAACCGAGTTTTCTGCTTGTGTGTTAACTAAAATAATTCAAGGGAATACCCGACTTTTTTAGAAATTCCCAGAAAACCACTGTACTGACTGCGTTTTTAAGTCCGGGGCAAACTGCATGCAAGCAAAAAATATGCTCGCAAACAAACCAGATTGAAATATTCGATTACGAAAATCCTAAATATGCTTAAAAAGGCAAAAAAAGTTAGTGTCAAATACTTCAATTGTCTGCAATTCGTAAACATTTTTAGAAATCATTTTCGTGCTTTTAATATTCAGGATAAGCTTAATGCTTAAAAATCCGCTCTCTAGTGATTACCAATGACTTTTTGTACGATTTGTTGAGCAAGGGATCTGAAGTTTATAATGTAAATGGTAGGGTCAATAGCTATACAATACCACAACATCGAACAGTTAAGTGTGAGGGCTGTTTTCTATATATGGATCTCACCTCGTTGAACAAGTGTTTGGATGCGTTTTCTGATCAGTCACATTCTGTTAAGGGTAAGGTGTTAGAATTAGTTAATAAGTAGGTATAGAATTGTCTTGTTATGTTGCTATTATGCACTGCTTTCTCTTAGATTAAATTTGTGTGTGGACAGCATTTGCTTGTATTTGCGGGTTATGCCCCGGGAGGGTGGAAACCCCGTCGGTTTGTACACCTTTCAGGTATACAATAAATTGATTTATTATTATTATTAAATATTGCTCATCACTAGTTAGTTATAAATCTTCCTTCTGGTTAGATACAGACCGCGCAGCATAAGTAAAATTCGGGTCGCACAGCTGCTCCGTACCCGATCGGCAAATCTCATGTAAAATGATTCGATATATCGAAAACTTCGCCTTATCGAAATTCGAATTGCTCCTTTAAAAGCAAGGCACAAGCTGTGAGATTTTCCAATCGGGTGCCGAGCAGCTGCGCGGCCCGAATTTTACTTACGCCGCGCGGTCTGAATATACAGTCTGTTCTACAAAAAATGCCCCGCCTTCTAGCAACTTTATTATTTATTTTAGACCTGATAAACCTTATATCAAATCAAATGACACATAAAAACCTACATTTTAACACAATCAAAAAATTTTTATCTTCAATTGTTTCAGAGTGGTGACGTCACATGCAATTTTTTTAAATGACACCGTATATATTTTTTTACATTTTCTGGTAGAGGTTTTTTTACTTTTCGTGTTATGGCTGTATCTCGCTGATTTATGAAAATGGAAAAAAGTAATTTCTATGTTCTTTTTTTTAATAAGAATGCAGTAGCGTAGTCAAATTTTCAATCATATTTTTTAAATCCGACTTTTAGCTTAAAGTTATATTTTTTATACAGAATGCATAGTTGGCTCTGGCATCAAAAGAAAGAAATTTCCTCCCCATTTTATGTGTGCATGCTTGCGCGAAAGACTCAAGTCCAGAACGAAAACACTTGTAAGCCGATAGAGTCGTTTATTGTAATGCGGGATGCTAGCTAATCGTACTCACTGGAGATTGGACTTTAACTGACCTAGCTTAATAAGAATCCTGTTATAACCAAAGGGTTGAATATCTCCTTTGTAGAATTGCAATTCCGTTATGTCAGGGCGTTGAAGCCGCCAAAATTCTTGTTTGGCTGAAAGTGCAACAGTAAGTTTTATAGTTAGGAAAGTTACCTGGTTGCAACCTTTTTGTCAAGGGTGGTCAACGACTGCGAATTCTATCAAAGGAATTTCCGTATCTGTTATCGCCACAGATACACCATTGCTAGTGATCGAATATTACATATATATATATATATATATATATATATATATATATATATATATATATATATATATATATTGTTATAATACAAGCTTAATATGGTTTTGTAGCCTACCTCGTGTGTGGTAAGATCTACATGTGTAGGGTCGAGTCGTAAGGCAGGTTCACATGTGGTCCAAGCCGTAGTTCACTGCGATCACTCACTTAGTTCGTACTTACGCCTAAATAACTAACTTAATTACGATATAAATAGGTCTGGGGATCCCGTTGCCGCTAGGGAAGAAAACCGCACATAGAGCAACGCGCAACAGTTTAGCACTCACGAGCGGGGGGAAGACACGACCGCACCCATAGGAGTGTTGACGCTAACTGGGGTGAAAGTTTATCCCTTAAGGGCGTCCTGCAAATGTCTAACTAAGTCAAGATAATTGCGCCAATAGTCAGTCGAGGGCGCTACACACTCCCCCTTTAAGATTGACCAGCGTCCCGACGTCAATCTTAATTCGCTTTGCGCGGCCGTCCGCGCTTCCGTATGGGCACTACCGGCGTACTGTTCTCGTTTGGTCCCATATACGGTGTCAGGGCTGACACATAGTATTTTCCAAGTGCACTATGAGGCCGATCTGCGCTGGCAACTTCGTAGCTCGTGGAGGAAACTTTTCGAAGAAATACGTAAGGGCCATCCCTACGAGGATCCAGCTTGGAGGATCGCCCGGCGCCGGCATCACTTCTAGAATGGGTGCTTGCCCATACGCGATCTCCAGCCTGGTATTCCTGCCCGACGCTTCGTTTTGAATCAGCGTATTCCTTGCGACGTTGCTGTTCACGTTCTATCGTGTCTCGTGTATCCCGTAATGTATCTACCATCCGTGTTAGGTACGGAGTGATTTGGTGCACAAAATTCTCTGTTCCGATTATTGCCCTCATATCCCTGTTGACGGCATCGGGCGTCCTTAGTTCACGGCCAAAATTCAGGTAGCACTGCGTCTGTCCAGTGGCCTGATATCTAGCGGTATTCATAGCGAGGCGGATTGAGGATAGTGGTTCGGGCCAAGAGGCATGCTTAGACCCCACGAGGATAGCTAATTGTGCCGTTAGGTCGCGATTCCTTCGCTCGACGGGATTTGCTTCAGGATGATAGTACGGCGTCAAGGTTTGATGTACTCCTAAACAGTACATTGCGTGCTGCATGACAGCGCTCACAAATTGAGGCCCGTTGTCGCTGATCACCTTTCGGCACAACCCATACCTCAAGAACACCTCGCTAATTAGCGTTTTAGCGCATTCTTCAGCTGTAGCTTGTCTCAGAGGAAAAAGTTCAACCCAGCGTGTGAGCATGTCTTCGATAATAAATACCCATCGCTGCCCTTTTCACTGACAGGCAAAGGCCCGAAAAGATTTATTGACAGGGTTTAAAATCGTTGGCAGACCGCCGGCGTTTGTAGTAGTCCCACTGGCTTGTGATTCTGGACCTTGTATTGCTGAAATTTTTCACATTCGCGGATATATTCGTAAATAAAACGTCGCATCCCTGGCCAGTAGTAACGCGAAGTAATTCTGGCCAACGTCTTTTCTACACCATAGTGGCCGGCTGTAGGGGCATCGTGGTATTCGCGTAATACATTCACCCTTTCGTGAGTCGGGACCACTTGTTGAGCATTGTCGTCGTCCTGCTCGGGGGAATACCTATATAGTATGCCATCGTTCACTAGGTACCCCTTTTCCACCCAAGGATTAGGCGGTTCCAGGTCCTCGAAAGTATGTAGAATTTTAGCCAGGTCTTCGTCCTTAAGTTGCTCGCTGTGAACGTCACTAGCACGTAGTACAGAGGGTGCAACTTTCTTCAGTTTCCATATGACACGGCAGGCGCGACAGGTTATCGGCGACATTATTAACTTGCCTGGGGTGTACTCGATGCACAGATTATAGGGTTGCAGTAATAATGCCACCCAACTTTCGTGTTTTCAATGTATCTACGGAATTTCCCAACGGCCCACATAATTGCAAGAGCCTCGTGTTTCGTGGTTGTGTAGTTTCTTTCAGCTGCCATTAATAACCTACTCGCATATTCTACTGGGCGTTCGTAGGTGCTTTCTCCTTGGTACAATACAGCACCTAGTGCATGCGATGACGCATCTGTCCGTAATGTAAAAGAGTGGCTTTCGTGCGCTTGGCGTAGAATAGGTGGCGACGACAACAGGGTTTTCAGCCGTTGGAATGCGGATTCCTGCCTTTCAGGCCAGGTCCAGGTTGCGTCATTCTTCAGGAGGTCGGTTAACGGTCGAGCAATTTCTACGAAACCATCAATAAACCTCCTATACCACGAGCACGTCTGCAAGAATGTTTGTAGGTGTTTCACATTCCGCGGAGGTGGAATTTTCATTATTGCGTCGGTTTACGCGTCTCCACAGAGATTCCGCTAGGAGTTAATACATGTCCTAAGTACTTAACTTCCTTACAAGCAAATTGACACTTCTCGCGATTTATGGAATGTTTATAATGCCTTAACCTTTCGAACACTGCGTTTAGATCCGACATATGACTGTTGAAGTCCCGGGACGGCACAATGACGTCATCTAGATAGGCGAATAAATTTATCTCGCTAAGACCGGCTTTGAAATGTTTAATCAAACGCTAAAACGTAGCCGGGCCGTTCCGAAGACCGAAACTCATACGTTTACAGCGATATAATCCAAACGGGGTTATAAAAGTCGTTTTATCGCGATTGCAGGGCTGAACACTGATTTGCCAATAGCCCTCTTTAAGGTCCAGCGTTGACATAAACAGCGTATATCTTGCAGAATGCAAAAGATCGTCGATTCGCGGTAATGGGTAGGGATCGGGCACGGTTATCGCGTTTAACTGTCGATAATCTACGCAGACACGTAGCGTTCCGTCCTTTTTCGGCACTAAAACTACCGGAGAGCACCACTCGGATTCGCATTCTTCGATAACATCACTCGCGAGCATATTTTTCAATTCTTCCCGCAACATTTCGCGTCTCTGGGAAGATAACCTATATGGAGGTGCACTTACCGGACCAGTATCGATGCGGTGTTCAGCAAAAGGGGGTAGGTCCTGCCCCTGGTTCGAAGATAGCCTTATGATCCTCCAGAAGCGCGTTGAACCGCTGCCGTTCTGCTGCTGCCAATGCGATTCCTTCATCGTTCCGCAACTCCATCTCGATGGTTGTGACTGCCATCCCAAGTGTGGAGGGCTCCGGTGCAAAAGCGAATGTCGCATCTTCAAAAGCCCACTGTCTGCGACGCAGGTTTAACACCAGGCCTGCAGATCTGATGAAATCGCAACCCAACAAAGTTTTCGTGTGGGGCCCACCCACCAACACTATACACGAGGTCGGAACCACCCGTGTATGAATTTTCACGTCAACCGAGGCAGTTACCACGTCGCGTCGCTGGGGTTGTCCATCGGCAAGGGTTAACCGAGGGCTTTCCCGTGAAAAGTTCACACCACGTGCCACTAACCTTTGATACAGTTCGTGTCCTGCTATGCTCTTCCGCGCACCCGTGTCCAAACACGCGATCCCTCGCAGCCCAAGCACCTCAACAAAGACGTGGGGTCGGCCGCCTGCCGCCGGAGGTGGTTTCGTTGAGACGACATGGAAATCCAACTTCAGGCTGCTGGTTTCCGCCGTCGTCTGCTTGCGTTGCAATTTGGACAGTTGCTTGTGATATAGCCTTCTTTACCACACCGATAGCAACTTAAAGGCTGCCTTGGAGCATCGGATGGCCCTGGTTGTGCCATGTTATCCGATGCCGGTGTCTGTTTACTGTTGCTTCGAGCCTTCTTGAAACATTCTGTTTCTTTGTGGCCTGTGCGCCGACAAAACTTACAGCGCACTTTTCTTGCTCGACCTTGTGCAGGGTTTCCTCCGCCAGCCGGGCCTGTTCCAGCAGCTTGGCGAACGTAGTTATGGATCCGCGTGGTACCCGTTCGCGAATCTTATAATGTAGCAGCCCTTATTCAGCTGCACTTCTTCGTCCAGGGGTTTTACGAGCTGCGCGAACAGGGCGCGCTTTTCACATATAAATATGTCGGTAGCGACTCGATCCTCCTGTTCGGAAGCAAACATTTCTTTGAAAATTCTAAAAGCCGGTTTCCGCGGGCCAAAAGTTTGGGGGAGCAAGTCCAGGGCCGGTTCCCAATGCGGCACCGTCGCCTTGACGCCCTCCCACCACGTAGCGGCAAAATCCTCCAACATGATGGCCAATCCGGTCAGAGCATTAGCGTCCGATACATTCGAGCAGCTCTTGTAAACGGAAATGGCGGTAATAAATGCTGCGACGTCCGACCCTGGTTTTCCGTTAAACCTCGAAGTGCACCGCGTAAAATTTCCGTGCGGTTGACTTTCGCTGGGTGTTGACATCCGGGTTGGTGCGGTTTCCATCTGCGTCTGCCACATATTTTGCAAGCTTCCCAGCAGAGTTTGAAATTGCTCCGTTGACATCTGGATAGGACCGGCCATTTTGAAGCGCAAGTAGTCTTCTGCGCCTGAGCGAATTTCTGCTTCACGACGCTACCGCTTGGCTTGGGGGTGCTGGCGTGCGCGTACGTTACGCGGCTTTCTTTGTCGTTCCCGATTAAAACTCAATAAAATTAACCTTATTTTACTCGAGCCTTGGGCATCAATTGTTGCCTACCTCGTGTGTGGTTCGATCTACATGTGTGTGTGGAAAGGTCCGGGTCGAGTAGTAAGGCAGGTTTACAGGTGGTTCAAGCCGTATTTCACTGTTATAACTCACTTAGTTCGTAATTACGCCTAAATAGCTAACTTAATTACGATATAAAAAGGTCTGGGGATTGATCCCGTTGCCGCTAGGGAGAAAACCGCACTAACGGCAACGCGCAACTGTTTAGCACTCAAGAGCGGGGGGGAAGACACGACCGCACCCGTAGGAATGTTGACGCTAACTGGAGTGAAAGTTTCTCCTTTAAGGGCGTCATGCGTAAATGTCTAAGTAAAGATAATTGCGCCAATAGTCAATGGGGGGTGCTACAACATCAATTGCTTTTTCAATTACTTTCAATAGAAATTATTGTCGTATATAGTCGTACTTAGTAGAACTTTCTTGCAAGATGCAACTATCATTAGTGACGTGTCGATTTGTAATCGCAATCTAAGAATGCTTAATTTTGACAGTATATTAACTATAGTAACCAACACACTTTATCACTTTTAAATATTTTTTTATAATAAACACCAATATTAAAAGTTTTTAGTTGGTTTTGATGTACGATGTAAATTAAATAAATAAATAATCAAAGATAAAGCTTATACTGGGTGAGTCATTTTAATCTTTGGACGCGTTTATCCAGTAAGGGAAGCAAGATGGTGAAAAATACCCCGGGACAAAATTGTTCGGGGTGAAGGGGGACAACTTTTGGCACCAAAATCCACTCCCCCCTCGTACTCCCCCTCGCGGGGTGGGGGTCAACTTTCAAATTTCAAATGGAACCCCTTATTTTTTTCCATGGATTCGGGTTCCTGATAAAAAAATATGAAATTTTTGTCCGAACGATTTTTCATGAAAATGCTTTCTTCGGTCAGAATTATGACCCCCCGCCCTATTTAAGAACTACAGTGAATGGACATTTTCCCGAAACAGCACATATGATTGTTAGCACTCGATATGAAGTTACCAGGTCTACAGCCATAAAATTGTCACAGCTGTCAGGTAGCTATCATCAGGGCCAAAAGTGTCAATGTTTCACCAAAATGACAAAAATATCCAGGATTGAGGTTCCAGAACGTTAGATTGGACCTACACTCGTGATGTACGGTCATCACCAGAGCGCGGGGGAGAGCCACTGACTCCTGGCGAATTTAATGAGAACACCCCGTCCATGAGAGGCAAGGGGGCTCACGCGAAAAAAGCACCCTGTACGTGAGAGGCAAGGGGACTTACGCGAAAAAAGCACCCCGATGGGAACAAAATCCCACCACATCCACGTCGTTGTTCCTGGGTAACGCCAAGGGTGGGATTGTGAGATGCACTAAAACTGGCCGAAGAAAGAATTTTCATGAAAAATTGTTCGGACAAAAATTTCATATTTTTTTATCAGGAACCCTAATCCATGGAAAAAAAGTTGACCTCCACCCCGCGGGGGGGATTACGAGGGGGGAGTGGATTTTGGTGCCAAAAGTTGTCCCCCTTCACCCCGAACAATTTTGTCCCGGGGCATTTTTTACCATCTTGCTTCCCTCACTGGATAAACGCATCCAAAGATTAAAATGACTCACCCAGTATATAATTTATATTATATTCATATGTACAAAATATTAAGGTAGGTATAATAATAGATATTAACGATACAAGTTTGATTATGAGCATCTTAACGAAACTGAGTGCGGTAATATTTATCCAGTGCCGCACTGAGTGCTGTAATGAAGCTCTTAACGATACTAAAATAATACCAATAATATTACACTCTGTTTACTTTCATCAGCAACAGTTTTTCAAATAATTCGTCAGAAGTCACATTCCTTCTGGACTATCTTTAACTGTGGCAAACGAAAAATGTCTTTCAGCTGGTGCTGAAGAAAGCAAATCTGTGTTGTATCTTAAAAATATGAGTTTCGTTAGGGGACATTTATTTAGTATATTTAAATCTTTCTTTTATCTTCAAAATAACGAAGTAATTGGAGTTCTATTTTGATTTTAAGGTCTATTTCTTTGTTTATAGTTGATGTATAAACAAATATTTGATGACGTGCACCGTTTGTTTCCGTGATTTTACTATAGAGGGTTTCTTAAAGCCAACAAAATGTTCGTCTTCTACTGCATTTGAATTGCCTGAATCTTCCTTTACATCTTGATTTATTTATATGTTCAATATTGGAATTTGAGGCTAGGTACCGTAATTAATATTGTTTGTATGTCTTGCTTCTTTCTCAACCCGCTACAAAAGTACTATGCCACTCAAGTTTTATAGATGGCATCGTTACAGAAGCTATTATAGCTACTATAGATTCTTCTAAATGAGCTAAACAAACATGTTATTGTTCCCTCTTTCGAACCAATAATGATACATTTTTGTTGTTCATATAAAAGAATTGTTCACTCCACCGAGCGACTACTAACTGTATTCACATTTTCTCCCTAGGCAGACAATGTGTTAGTTCTGTCACAATTTTTGAAACCTAGAAACTGATTTCTACTCCCGGTCGTGGAAAAATATTCTTTCGAACATGAAGAAATGTCGAATTTCATTTTGGCTAGATTTTGTAATGATATTCGAAAAAAAAGCACGTTGAATATGTTAGAAAAGTGATTCTTCCATGTTCGTGTAAAGTTAATCTGCTCGCTTTTGCTGCTCGTAAATTAAATGTTGAAAAACTCTCACTTTTCTTAACTTATGGAACATACTACTATAAAATATGCCTGACTCCCTAATGTGAGACTGAATGACGAATAACTTACCTAAGTATACAGGGTGCAGCATTTGCTTCCTTAATTGTTTGACAGCAAAATTTGATTTAGATTTTATAAAGAACACTATATAACTCAACTTGAGAATTTTTTTGTTGGCTCAGTGCGAAAATACTTTTTTACCCCTTTATCCGAAAGTGACATTTTTTGTAGCCCGAAAATATACGCTTGGTTCCCTGGTCGGTTTCCAATGGCATTGGGAGGGAATATAATAGATTGACTCCCGTTGCCATTAGAGACGGGAGGCAATGTGATTAATATTAAATCAACTTGCCTCCTCATTTTCATATTTAAATATTTTTGAATCCAACTGAATGTAAATGTAAATGCGTCATATGTATAACTAAAATGGCATTCCCTCCTTTGCATGATTATAATTGATTACTGTTCTCGCTAACGCTGGGGAATTAAACTAAATCCACGGGAGGGAATGATACACTTTTCTCCTTAGAAATTCAAATAGTTATAAAAATGTGTTAGCTAACTTTAAATTTTTAAATCAAAATATCAATTTGATGTCGATCTTCTTCCTTCTTCCCGTGGTACTACAGTCTTCGTTAGACCTTGACCTTCCGCAGACGTCGCCTCCAATCTTCTCTGTCTCTTGCTGCCCCTTTCCAATTTGCTACTACTAGCAGCTGTCTGGCGTCATTCTCGTTTTAGTTTGTGTATGAATTACTTATTGTAGCGCTTTGGGCTACGGCCAGATTTTGATAAGTTAATTGATTTAATATTGTGATAACTCACCTGCAGTCTAAAGTAAACCTATCTTGTTGCTTTAACCACCAAATCACCATTAGAGCTCAGGCTGTGTCTAAAGTACCCGCTTAGGGACGATAAGGTTCACTCATGTAAATTTTTGTAAAGCAATTCTTGCATGCGCCTTTTTGAAAGATTTTGGACTCTATCTCAGTGGAGAGATCTGTCAGTTCGGTTGAACTTAGCGCATTACGGCCCCGCTTTGCAAGAAATTTGCGCAATCAGTCCGATCGTTGTTTAGGGCACTTACGCCCCTTTAGCGTGTTTCAGGTTGTATTACGCCCTATATTAAACCAAGATCTTGGGATATGGTGGGATTTGTGTACAATTGATTACTTACTAGAATAAGTATGTATTTTTGCAACTGACGGTTTAGCGTTGATTTCAACTTGACAAACAAAACAAAATCTTAGCTACCGCTTAAATTAGAGACGCGTTTGGCTATTCATGCGAATTGCTACGATCTTCAACTACATTTAAACTGGTGAGTTCAATCTGTGATATTGTACTACATTGTTATATGAAATCTGGTTTGTGATATTGTTGTTGTGTTGATATACTACCGAGCACTGTTGATATTTGATTAAATTATATATATATACTCGTTGCTTATGCCTGCGAATTTTATTTGTGTGCCCTTGTCGCTATCTCTAATTTTCAGGATCTCTTAGTAGCACCTTCCGTAGTGTCTTGTTTGATGATTGCTACTTGGCACCCATAAATTATTCTTCGTTTTAGCTTACGCTTTGAGTCTACTGTTCGACCCACGACCAGCTCCGGCTGAGAATCCGGTAGCCTTTGCTACTCCTTATTTTATTGCCAGAGTGAGGTAACAATTGGCTTTCGTTATTTTACTTCCTAGATATGTGAAGTTCGTGACGACCTCTAAATTTTTTTCCCCGAGGGTTATGTTCTGTCCTAGTCTTCTGATAGGTTCAGCTGCCATAAATTTTGTTTTGTCTTCGTTCACTTCCAGGTCTATTATTTCCACTGGTTCTTCTAGCCTTGCATAGAATGCATGGACCGCTATTTCTGACCTTCCTACTATATTAACGTCGTCGGCGTATGCTATTAACTGGGTGGACTTATTGAGAATCGTGCCATTTAGATCTATTTTTATCTTTCGCATTCCTTTTTCTAATGCCAAGTTAAAGAGCACGGGCGCTAGGCCATCTCCCTCCCTTAACCCTTGTTTTATTTCAAAAATTTCCGTAAACTCATTTTGAAGTTTAACTCTGCCCTTAGAGTTGTGCATTGTCATCTTCGCAAGTCTAACCAGTTTAGTTTGTATGCCCATGTGTTCCATTTCTTCGAAAAGTGTTTGCCTGTCGATGCTATCGTATGCCTGTCTAAAGTGTACGAAAAGTTGGTATATACTAATGTTTTTCTCCCAGGATTGCTCTAAAATCTGTCTTACAATAAATAGTTGATCTATTGTTGATCTACCTGTACGGAAACCTCCCTGGTATTCACTGAGTATTTCTTGCGCGTATGGTTTTATTCTTTCTCGCAATATGTTGTATAGGACTTTGTAGGCTGTGCATAGAAGTGAGATGCCTCTGTAGTTATTGCATATTAATCTATCCCCTTTCTTATGTATTGGGCATATGTTTGCTATTTCCCATTCCTTGGGCATTGTTTTAGATCTCCAGCATAATAAAATGAGTTTATATAGTTGTTTGTGTAGGTCCGGCCCTGCTGCCTTGATTAATTCACCTGGTATGTCGTCTGTCCCAGGGGCTTTGTTATTCTTAAGTTTATAAATGTTTTCAACTGTCTCCTCCAGGGTGGGTTTCAGAATTTCCGGCTAGGCCGACAAATAAATCCGTTCTTCCACGACTTCCTCCTTCTGATGGGGCCTGTTGGGAAGCTCATAGAAATATGTCTTCCATCTCTCCTTCACCTGTGTTGTATTGGTAATCACATATCCATTTTGGTCTTTGCACATTGTTTCTCTTGGTTGGTACCCGTTTTTAATTGCTTGCACATTTTTAAACATGGTCTGGGCTTCTTTTAGATCATGCGAGTTCTGTATTTCCATGAGTTGTTGATTCAGGCTTTCTTTCTTCTTTTGTCGACGTATCCTTTTAGCTTCTCTTCTCAGTCTGCTATTTGGTGTTGATCAGGGGTTGTTAAAATGTGACAGGTGACTGATAAACCTAGTTGAAAACAACTGATTGAAATAAGAAGTCGTACATCAGATACAATAATAATAGCTATTTATATATCTAGGGAGCAAAGGCATTCATTTTCTCCCGCTAACGCGTCGAGCATTAAACACACAAAGGAGGAACTGAACTTTGCTCCAGTGATTTTTTCTTCGAACGCATGTTCTATAGCGCTAAATTTCAAAAATGTTGCTTTAGGAAATCATTATAGTGACTCTAGATGTCTGTAGTGACATTTTGTCTAATTTTCAAATTTGAGGACAAACACAAATGCGGAAGGTAAAAATATTGACTCCCGCCGACTTTCTATATAGTGAGTAAAAAAAACATTTGCTCAAGTAGGAAACAATGAAGTCATTTTTACATTCAAGAAACCTTTAGATAAGTAATGGGTAAAAATACGTAATTTATGAAAATTGCTGTCATCGTTTGACAATAAATTGGTCAGATTGCTTTCATGTTTTTACTTGAAATTTAAAAATCTTATCAACATCTATAATAATACCTACCTATTAATTTTATTAAAATATTTAATAATATCTATTAATTTTAAGTTTAGGGCAATAATTTATCTGAAATTACGTAAATTGGACCACTATGCACTGTTCTTTAGAAAACCTAAATGAAATTTTGTGTAAAATCATCAGAGAAGCCAATATTTAAATACCTTCTAATTAGCATTTGGGTTTTGTATGTTTTGTTCGTCAATGCAGCACTCTGTATAACGCAAAGAAGTAATGTTGGATGAGGCGACCGGAATTATTAGAAAATCACGATTTTGATCAAACACTATTCCAGATTGTTAATAATACTCGAAGCTAGCATGCAGCAGAGTGTAATAGTATTTAACATTACTAGCTTGGTAAGAGGGATTTTACTGGCGAATAGAAGAATATGACTGGCGAGCCAGTCGCCTTCTTGAGCCAGTAAAACCTGTTATCTTGCGTGTATTGTTGAATATTTTATTTGTTCCTCACTTGTAAATAACTAGAAATTTACCATTTATTCAAAATGTCAAACTGATAAGCAACTAAATTCGTCAATACGACGCATACTAAGGAAGACAAGTCTGGCTTTGCACGCTATCATTTATCTATGAGCACGCTTGTAAAACTGACAGTTAACTTGTAAAGATTTTACAAGTTAGTAACTTGTTAAAATAAACTTTCTTGATTAATACAGTGACTTGATAAATTGATGTTTACAAGTGAGGAACAGATAAACAATTTTTCATTGCCGCAAAATTATGTACTCGTTGCCACGTTGCCAGTATTAAAAGCAGTATATGAGCATTACATGTCAAGAAAGCGACAAAGAATGAATAATTTACAAAATTTTCAATGCAAGAATCGCCACATAAAATTTAAAAATGCTGTACAAGAAAATCTGGTGTGATACACGCACACCACTTCCTTTTACAGTGATCTTATAATTACTCAAAAATTTGTTTTTATTTTTAAGCATTTGTCAAAAATGTTAAAAAATTACAAATTCTACAGAAACCGTACAAACTAGAGTTAGTTGAAGTTAATTTTAAAAAAAAATTTTAGAGGAATTCCATCTGGAAAATCACCTATCTCACATCAATACACATTAAAAATGTAATAAAAATGTAAAGTTTGAAAAAAATCGTTAGAACCGTTTCTGAAAAAATCTAAAAATATGCAAATCACAAGAGTAAACACCATACGTCCTGTCATGCAATTTTCATCAAAAGCTTGCTGTCGCATCAAGGTACTACACACAATTTATACTATATGAAGTTTTAACGTCATACCTGTTTTCGTTTTTGAGATATTGTGTTCACACACACACTGACACAATGAACAAAACATGTTTTTTGGGTTCACGGGACTCTAAAACGTGAAGATGTATTGAAAACACAATTTTGAATTTTTGGGGTGAATCCAATAACTCTTTTATTGTAAAAGCAAGTAAAAACTTATTCCGCGTTTTTAAATTTTATTAATACCATACCCCATACTGCATATTTGTGTCAAACAGACATGGAATTTTGCAATTATGTACATTTCATTTGTGTTGTATGCTGTTTAAATGTTGTTATCGCATTTTGGCCTTTTAGTTCAATTCCTCACTTAAAAACGTAATTTTCTGGATTTACCGACTGTTTTACTTACACGGCAGTATTGAAATGAATAAACCATTATTGTGAACCAATATCGTCGAATGAAGCTATGTATCAATTATTATGGAACAAATGAAATTATTTTTACAGTAGTTATTGTAATCTGTAATCTACTTACCGCAAAAATATGTTTAGCGTCTTACACAATAAATATTACGTACACTGTTACAACCTGCACATTACATCTACACCAACATTCGACAATACACCAAATTGACCAAATATTGTTCTCTTCCATGCACACGTTGGCGTCGTTAAAAATGCTAATGTTGCACAAAACTAGCTTTTGTCCGACTTGTCAGAGGAAATCATAAATTATTCTTTATTGCGCCGGGAAGACCCTATTGCGATTTTCTTAATATGTAACTTAATAGCACCGTATCTTATTCTGGAAATTTTGCACCCATGCGAGGTCAGTAATTTAGTAATTTAATTATCACAAGGTAATTCAATTACCGCGAGTGATTTCAATTCCCACAAGTAACTCAAATACTTGTATAGTAATTTTTGTATTAAGTGCGCGAAATGAGTGTTTTTTTATGGCGCGTGAGAATGTCAATTTTCGCCGAGACCGTTAGGTTTCAAATATTTTCATTAAATTTTGGTGAGGTAATAGGGAGATGGGGGACATATTTAAACGTAAGTTTTATAATTACCCCCTTCTCTATTTTGAAGGGTAGGAGGTAATTTTGAAATTTTAAATAGGATAATGTACTTTTGTTTATAACATTTGAATCTACGTAAAAATTACGTATGTGTACAAAACATTTTTGGATTTGCTATTTCGGTTACGGAATTATGATTAACTAAATTTTGATTGAATTTAAAAAATAAATAAATTTTGCGAATGAATCAAGTTCTATATTTCAGAATTATTATTCGTTTCCATGGAAATGAGTTATTTTTATTTAAGTCAGTTGAGAATTTTGACATTTTAACGATTATTATTATTTTTTATTTTATAATCTAAGAATTCATAATTCCGTAACCGAAAAAGCAAATCAAAATATTTTTTGTATACATAGGTAGTTTTTTACGTAGATTCTAATTTTCTAATCAAAAGTACATCATCCTATTTAAAATTCCAAAGTTACCCCCAACCCCTTAAAATAGAGAGAGAAGGTAAATGTCAAAAATTGTGGGGGATCTCCCTATTACCTCACCAAAATTTCATTAAAATATTTTATACCATTTTCGAGCTATCACCTTGTAACACTTTAAAAAACTCACCTAGTCTAATCACCGACTTACATGTTTTGTTACTAAGGCTGTATCACTAACTTGCATGATCAGTAGCGGAAAAATATTATTAAATTACTCGTTCAGAAATTCCCGACTCGGCTCGTTCCTCGCCTCGTCTGTAACCATCTAAACTGGTATTTTAATAAGTCATTTTCCGGCCTTATCAAACGTAAATAACTATTCATTCAAGTTTTGCATCAACAGGCCTCATTTAATTCATTAATTATTCCTGTCAAGTTGCCTTTAAAATATTTGTTGTATGAATAATATGTTGGTGGCACTGTAAGTCTATGTCAAATTCGAGGTTAGCAGGTTAGGTTTTGCATCAGTCTGGTACAAACTGCCGCAAAACTTAACTTCGAGACATACACTGACAGTGCCACCAACAATACACTTGAGTATACTGCCAAACGTATAACACGAATCGCACCATTTTGAAAGCAAATAATTTGGGATTATTCTTTAATAATCAAAATGGGTCTTGTTCTTGTTCAGTATACAAAAAAAAATATGCAACACACGGCTGCTAGATCACGTGTCTGAAAACTAGTTTCAACCTTCTAAATGCACATTGCTGTATCTTCAAATGGCATTGCTACGTATATTTTAAAAAAAATTAGACCGTGGCGTGAGCCAAGCAAATAATGTGGATTAGATCTGAGTAAAATACTTTCAAATCGTTACCACACTGCACCATACACGCTGCTCCATCCGTGATCATTAATTTTAATCTGGTGTGAGGTATTCCAGTTTGCCATAATCTTCCTGAAACCCCATTATAAATATTAACAACAAACGTGTTATTACTGTTAATCTATTATTTAAGGTTAGGGTGCACGGTGTGATTATTGTACCAATTGCGCACTGAAAATTAACGGATACATTAACCTAAATAATAAGAAAACACAACAAATTAAACAACCTATTTCAGGTGATATAATATCTGAGTTTAGGTTAAAAAAACTTGAAATAGGTATTATAGGTAATATCAAATTCCTATTAAATTATAAGATTTTTCGCGAAACGGATTTATATACAGTTATTTATCCTATACCTAGAATGGTCAGAAAAGGTATTTTACCTAGGATCCGCGCCTTACTTATGACAGATGGTAAGTAAATGTCACACCTTTAACCTATTAGTTTTAGTAACTTTTTGTAAGTACATTCCTAGACAAAGATGAGTTTCAGAAGTACACTCATGAAATGTTGGAAATCAAAGGCCACTTTGTGTTTTTATGTTTAGTGAACAGACTACAATATATGTGCTAGGCTTTACCGAACTCTATGCAAATAAAGAGTCTTGGTGGAAGCTGGAGGATTTTATCTTCTCTCCGACATCTTTTAAAATTACAAATAGAATCCTAACGCTTCACGGCGCATGGTGAAGGTGACCGTTCATTTAGGTCATGTAAAGTAAAAATGACTAGTCTTGCAAAGTAACACTTTCAAGATCAAAGTGAGTCTTGACATGGCCCGTTTTTTTGACGATTTCAGGTGAAAGCTTTTGCCGGTCCCTGATACCTTCGTTACTATAGGTACAAGTATACATGTATACAGCAGTGCTGCAACAGCGCCCCCTGTGCATCAATTTTCGAACCATTAAGAGGGTGTATTATTCAGCAATAGATACTCACGTATACCAAATATAAGTAGTACAGGCAATATCGATTAATTAATTTAAATATGTTTTTCGTTTTGACATTTAAGGGGCTGTAAGTCATCAGGGGTGCGGCTTTGTGCTAAGGTAAGTTTGCCTTAATCTGCTTATTTTTTACTCAAGGATTCACACATATACTTTATGCTACTTCATTTAAATACACCTTCTATATACCGGGTGTCTTAAAATGAAATACATCTAGTATGCTTTGAATGTCCCACAATGCAATCTAAAATTTTACTTGAAATTGGCAAGACTGTAAGTATATGTCAAATTCGAGGTAAGTAGGTTAGGTTTTGCATTAGTCTGTGTCAAAACTGACGCAAAACCTAACCTACTAACGTCGAATTTGACATACACTTACAGTCTTGCCAATTTCAGGTAAAATTTGAGATTGATTATGGGAAATCCAAAGGATACTACATGTAATTCATTTTAAGACACCCGTTAGAAGCCATACCAATAAGTGTTACAATTATTACCAATTTCCGATTTCATTAAATAACATGGCTATTAGTTGAAACTAAGATATAATATTATTCTATTTTTTATTTTCTTTACTGTAAACAATCAAGTAACCCATATTATATTAATATAATACTCTTGAACAACCACACAACACCAGTAAATGTTATGTAGTGACTGACATTTTGGTCTTCATTTCCTGGATGATGAAAGCTTGTGATTTTTCGACGATTTTTTGGTTAGGAGCTTAGTAAATCTTAAATTTAAATTTAAAGTAAATTGGGTGGCACTATAGTATCAATACTGTAGTAATTAAATGCGAAGTAACATTAAAAAGACTTCGGTAAACATTTCACTGAAACAAACCAATTTCACTTCGAGTTACCTACTCTCTTTATCAAAATTCTTGCTATTGGAAAGTTTTTTAATATTAACGTGTCTATCCACAAACAAGACGACCCGATTTAATTACCAGTTACTGTATTCAACAAATTTAGGGTTTAGGGCAAACTCTAATACGATCTCTGGTTGTAAAATCAATAAACTGATGCGAAACAGAAAAATTTACGACTTCCTTAATACCAGTCATTGCGTCTAATTGCGTTATAATCAGAACAGCCAATTTTAAGGTAATGATTTTTCTAACTCCAACAATGCTTTTTAGAAGACTATTCTAATGTCCAAGCACACTCCCGTCTTGAGTTTCTGTATACTTTCAATGTATCAGATACCAACTAGGTAAGCAAGATATGCAACCTGTATTCACAAATATGCACTTGCAAACATCTAATATGGTCATTTATTGCTGTTGCTAATTCTATTTATACATTTTACCCCAAAAAAGAACTTTTATCACAAAACATTACCAGGGTTTCATAGTTTTTAAAATCCAATTTATGTATCGTGATACATTTACATAAAAAACAGGTCCCTCGGCACTGAACCCTCCATAAAAATCAGGAAATAACACGATGCCTTCGATATGCCATCTATAATTATCATGAAACATTAGTGCTCCACCTGTATCTGGACGGAATTCAAAACCTCGAGTGCAGAATGTATTGGACACAATTTCTTTTCGAAGCCATTGTTGACATTCTTCTTTTCCTATTAACCACGCCAACTCTTTGTTCTTAATTCCATGGTAATGGTAGAACTGCCGAGAACCCAGCTAGACATGTACATGGTGTCACCAACCTTTGCAGTTAAGGTTCCTGGGACGGGCAAGCAGATAGGGCGAATGAAATCTAAAAAGTGGTTTCAATTAAAACTTCTTAAATTCAAGATTTATTACATATAAGTATAACTAAAATATCGTCTTTTTAAAAACTTGTGCAATGCAATATATTTTTATTATCGTTCTCTGGCTTATATGCGGTCGGTTAATGTTTATCCATATCGGTCGCTGACAAGATATGTGATGCGTCGAGACTACGTCTAATGGTGGTCGAAATATTATTATTCTTATGTTTTTCTCAGGTTTCATGCTTGTGGCTCTTTTCTATGATCGGCGGAATCACATCTCATTCTTAGGTAGTAACTGACTATGTATTATTTGTAATACATATTGTGCTCTAAAAAATTTCTGATAATACGGCATGCGTTAGTATGTATGGATTTAACTGTAAACAATTTAGGCTTCAAATTCAAATTTCAAAATTTTGAAAAACTGAGCTTATTCTTTTTACAGGCAGAAATCACTAGTGCTATGATCACAATAACTTTGTTTTTTGTTTATCACGTTATCTGTGAAATTATGTTTCAAAACAAAAAGCAGGGTTATGATCATACAATTAAATATGCATACATTTCGTAAGCGAACTGTTGCATGCGGAAATTACAAACAAAGCACTAGCGTTTCTTATCAGCACTGGTCGAATGACCCGGTCGACAAACTGCAATTCTGCAAACTTGCTATCTGTTTGTTATGAAATTGAACACGCAAGTGCATATGTGAGCTCAAACTGGGGCAAAATAACATGAACCTTGTAATTTACGTCATAGTCATAGTTAATGTATATAAATAGGAAATATTCTAGTCAATAAACAATACAGTTTTAACATCTGTTCTGTATTCACCAAACCTCTGCTCAACGGAACAAAGTCTAAAAAATCATCGCGTGTGAGACTGCACGAGACCGTTGGTTCACAACCCTTTTTAATTCCTGCACCCCTAAGACGTATCCTGTAAATTGTCCAAATTAAAATCATACAGTCCACTATAACCTCCACCCTGAAAGGTAATGTTACTATGTATTTCATTAAATTTATTAATAAAATTTTTGTGTGCAACTGAGATATATAATTTCACTTTCTGCCGCTGGAGTGCAGTGCACTTATCGAAATAAGCAGAGGAAAGGGGAAGTCCCTGTTAAAATAGTTGACTATATAAACATAATCTGTCAGCAACCCCCACTTTTCCATATAAGCAATGTATAAGGAATAGGCCAACATAGAATCGATTTCAAGAATCGAATTTCGAGTGTTGAGTGAATAGTAGTCTGGCGGGGTTAGGGGAAATCTCATTTTTATGTTGGCTTACAACGTGAAGTTGGCGTTGGAAGTCCACGTTTATATAGTCACACGTTAAAATGAATGTTTGAATAAAAATTAGAGAAATAGATATACTCAGACAAAAAAAAATAGAATGTTTACATTATTTAGAATACTTCTACTTATTTTCAAAAAAATTAGAGCATATTATTTGCATATATTGGAACTTTGGGTGCATGTACTCAACAAAATGTATGCATATATGTGCGCATATTTTCGTACATTTGAGTGCATATAATTATCAGCTTTACGTATGAGTCGTAGATCAGTTGTAACTCGGCGGATTCAACTATAAACCATTCTTACCTGTATAATAACTGATATTTTTATTTAGTCGCAGTAAACTTATATCGTTTAGACCAAAGTATGGCAAGTAAAATGAGTGCCGTATAATATCCTCTATGCCGTATATTTCAGTTTCAGTGCAGTCAGTTGCATCAACCTTTGGATCTTTAACACAAGATGTGTTGCTTGACGTACTATAAGCCCCAAGTTCAACACTGAAGTAATGCAGAAATTATTAAGATTATTTGTAACTACATTTAAGTAGACTTACATTATATTATCCGGATCATTTTCAAAGCCCACATCGGGTCCTGCTGTAAGAACGTACCTTGAATTGATCAACGTTCCCGTAAAAATGGTATTATCATCAACTAATATAATTGTTGCTATCCACGGAAATTCGTCTACAGCTAATGCTGTTGATGAAGTAAAATAATCATCTTTATGCTGTAATCCACAACGAGTTTCAAGAAATTCACTAGGTATTTCGGTTGGTTCTGCTTCGTCTTTTCTGTGAATAACTGTAGAATTTGATGAGCTGACACAACACACAAAAAATTCTTCTGGTTCTTCTTTGCAAATAAGTTCACGAAAGGATGCTGCTTCCGCTTCATTAGTTACATCTGAAGAGGCGTTCAACAGCGCCGGACAGTGATATACGCTCATGCATTCACCTATTTCTCCATTTGGGGTCGTACATGGGTCTGTAATGATAAAACTTGTTAACGTTTGCCCTATATTAATGTATACAAAATATGTTCACATCTTTTTTGCATGATGGTTGGCCTTGGATTTCTGTTATTAAGTGGCACATGAGCGGAACCGTAATAGTTATTTAAGTATACAACAAGTAGGTAAAGTGCCACTTTTTTGCACGCGTGAGAAAGTTTAAAGAATGAGCCAAATGCGAATTCTTTAAATCTCACAAGTGCAAAAAAGAAGCTTTAGATACGAGTTTTATATACAGTGCTTGCGTAAAGTAGTGAATAAATTAAAAAAAGGAATAACTTTTGGAAAAAACGCTCCAACCCGTCGATTTTTATTTTTATTTGAGAATTTTTTTAAATAAAATGCATACATGCAGGGTGTCCCGTGTATGAGGTATGGCGTTATCGATGTTTTTTTTAAGGAAAACTCTTTTTTTATTACAAAATCTGAAAGAACGCATTTTTTTACTTACGTTAAGCTGATTTTTGAGTATAGATCAAATGATCAAAAATTAAGAAAAAATTAAAAAATTGCAAAATACTAAGTTTAGTAATTTCTAAAACAACTAAACTAAATGTACAAATTGTGCACCGTTGTCTGCCTGACAGTAACTAAGACGACCAATATGTTTTTTGTTGATTGCCGTCATTGATAAAAGCGTAAAATCACACTTCTTAAAATCAAATTTAGTATTTTGCAAATTATTTTGTTTTAATTTTTGGTAATGTGACCTATACCCAAAAATTACCTTAGTGTAAGTAGAAATATGCGTTATTTCAGATTCCGTAATAAAAAAAGCAGGTTTCCATTTAAAAAACATCGATAACGCCATACCTCATAAGCGGGACACCCTGTATGTATGCATTTTATTTAAAAAAATGCTCCAATAAAAATCAAAATTGACGGGTCCGAGCGTTTTTTCCAAAAGTTATTTCTTGAATTTTTACCGAATTTATTCACTACTTTACGAAAGCACTGTATAATAATTTCGACTACCACATATTTATGCTGTGATTCTTTTAAATTGAAAACTCACCAAATTTAATAAATAGTTTTGACAGAAGTGTGCAATAAAGTGACATATGTGTGCAATATAGTATGTTACGCAATAAGGTTAGAAAAGTGATATTTTACTGCACAAGTATGGCTGGTTTGAGTACGAGCTTCAGCGAGTACTTAAACGGCCATACGTCATATCGCTTTTCAGAAGAAATGTAAAATATTAAATTTTTACATAAAACTGACACTAAATGTCAAAACCAAGCTGAGCAGAATTCGTTTCTATGTACTAAAGCACAATAATTATGTTATGCGTTTGGCACTACTGAAGTGTATTGTTGGTGACACTGTAAGTCTATGTCAAGTTCGAAGGTTAGCAGGTTAGGTTTTGCGTCAGTATGTGTCAAAACTGCCGCAATACCTAACCTGGTAACCTTGTATTTGACATATACTTACAGTGCAACAAATACATTTCAGTTCTGCCAACCAAATGAATCACCGTTGCTATGTAGAAAAGTTTTGCTAATGCAGAAAGGTACCAGATTTCTGAACGATTTTGAATGTAGAAATGAAATACGATAAAAAATGTATTGCATAGTCTGCAATAAGAACATGCTTTTGACATTTGGCAAGTGTCAAATAATAGCCTTCTTTGGGAAGTGGTAGTCGAAAAATTCCATTTTATTGTGTAACCTATATAACCTTCAACTAATTTAGTGTCAATTGACAAAACAGATGGACTGCTTGTTTTGATAGTAAATGTAGAGAAATATGAAAACCTTAATGTAATTTTCTTTCAAAGTTCCGCTTTTTCATATATTGTTATGATATCATAAGAGTGGATATAGTTTGATGATAAATACGATAAAAGAATTTGGTAAAGCATTGTAGTCAGTCTTTGCAAAAGTTTAGAATATAAAAGGTTATTTGAATTAAATTTTAAATAGAGATTATATTTTAAGAAATGAGAATGGAAAGAATAAATTTCATATAGTTTAATTTATAAAGTAAGATGTTAAAAGATAGAAGTTATTTACTACTGATATCAGATACGACAGACCAAATTAAAATATTAAAAGATAACAAAGTATGTAGGTATCAAATGTATATTTTAATATAGTAAGCATCAATAATGAAAATACGGTAGTTAGGAGAGTTGTTTTGAGAGTAAGAATAAAAAACTCATAAAATGTATACAGAATTTTGAAAACTCCTTTTTGATATAATAAAAAATTTGAAATTATGCCTTATTTGTATAAATATTTTGGTGGTATACAAATAACAGGGCTTTTAACAAATCTACGTGGTACAAAAATATGAGAAAGTAATTTTGAAGTGATACAAGTACATAATCGGTGAAGAGATTGTGCAATACAGTTAATTAGATGAAATAACCAGAAAACTACAGTATTTGAATAGATTTGGATTGAGCTGCTTTATTGGAACTGATACAGTTTATGGGAAGGAGTGAAAAGGATTTGACTGGTGTGGATTACTGCAAGTGTAGGAGCCGTGATGAAGGACTGATGTATCTTCCTGGGAATCATTATGAGTGATTGGTGGTATTTGGATATTTCATTTTCATGCAGAGGACAGATCATCGTGACAATTAAACCTGAAAAGAAGTAATATTAGTTGGAGTACATCAAGGATAGTTTACTGGCAGAAGAGGGTTGTGAAGGAGTAATATAAAAGTCGATAGGTGCAGTCTTGGTAAAAGGAGGTTGGATTCTTCAAATATTTGGATATTTTCTGGAGGATTTAATGGTTGTAAATTGGTTTGACAGTTAATTGCAGTTGGACGTGTTCGTGTGGTGACTAGTTGTACAAGGGGATCTGTGGTGCTGGATGTGCAATTAGTAGAGTCAATAAGGTTGGTTAGTAGTTTAGTCTAGAATAAAAATGAAGTAGATGAACAATATTTATTACTTGCAATAATTAAAAGAGTTATTACTTACTATAAAAGATAGAGAAAGTCATACATCATAATAATATTGAAAACAGTGTACGTTGGTCATATCTGATTACAAGTAGACGAATTATTTTGAATTCATTCAAGATAAGTGACATTTAAGGTCATTTGACAATTGAAATTTATTCTAAATATGACAAGTCAAATATAAGACAACTAGATAAAAGAACCTAACCCTGATGATTGAGTTTTCATGGCAATAATTATTTTTAAAAGAGAAATCATTGAAATTAATTTTTAAATAAGAAATAAATACTCACAGCTAGCAGAGCAGGGCAATTGAATTAAATACTTATGGTACAGAAACGTGAAGTCATTGCAATATCTTATAATTTTTAGAACACCCTTCGTACATTAACATTGCAGTATCTAAAATTTAAAATAAACAAAATATGCCTTTTCCTATAATCTAACAGCAAAGTTTGTACTCAATCTTTTGCCACATTTATTGTAGCTCTTTTGTTGGTAATATCACCTCTAGGTACCGGGTGGTCAAATAAATTGCTACTCCAGCGTGCTCTGGCTCAATATAAACATCACGGCGACGCAGCACACTGGAGTAGCAATTTATTTGATCACCCGATATTATTTTCTATTCTGACAACATTTCAGTACGATAACCTATTTTAAATATTTTTGATATATTTTTTTGTGGGATACAGTTGTACTAAAAAAACCGATACAGCTATGTACCTTGAATTTAACTTAAATTTGAAATTGACAATTGATATCTAAAGTGCATGACCTATACATGGGGAAACATATTTGTTTGTTTGTTATGGACAAGGTCGAGCCATGCAAAATCTAAAGTAAAAAACGACTGTCATTATTGAGGTCGAAGAACTCAACGTTTCGCCCACTTTCGTAAGGGGCTTCATCAGGAGGAAAAAGCAAAAGAACACGGTAACTCAACGTGTTGACCACGCCACAGGCGAAACTCTTTTGCAAGGGAAGAGATTGAAGAACACGGTAACTTGTGAGGAAGGATGGAAGTATTGGCCTTACCTGGTGGCGAAAGTTGTATTTGATATTTTGCCAAGTGGTAAATATCGGCCTTATTGGGCTAACTAGTCGAGAGGGTCGGGGTTCCAGCGAAGTTGCAACAAAACTATGGGATAGGGCGCCAGGTCCTCTAGGTAGACGAATCCTTGGGTCGGACCTCCCCAAGGTCAAAGACATACCAAACAAGTCAAAATAACAACCGAACCAATAGCCAGTAAAATTTCTTTATTTGGTCCTATAGTGCGGCCAGTAAACCAACAAATTCACACAAGACACACGTTCCACCAATATACATAATATCACAATCAACAATAAAAATCTATCACAGTAAGTTACCAAAATCATCACCAATAATAATAACACAACTAAAGGTTACAAGTGCATATCACAATTGACCTACGAAACCAACGCAAGGTGCCATAACAACTAAATCAGCCTGAAGGGCGTGACAACTAAATCAGCCTGAAGGGCGTAACAACTAAATCAGCCTGAAGGGCGCTAGGTACCTCAAAAGCACCTAGAAACTTAAATCAATCAAATATGCGCAAAAGCATGCCTAAATATTTAACCAATAACGTTCACCGTGAAGCGATTTAACCACCACAAAGTTCAGCTAAATTTGACACTTCAGAAAAGTAAACTTGAATAAACAGCGAGGTTAATGCAATACGCGACGTCAAGCACATTACAGTGGCTGCAAGAGCAGCCCCAAAACAAATCAGAACAAATTACACATGGCTGCTATGCACAGAGGTAAGTAACCTAATTAATTTACTATCTAAAGCTCAAATAGACACCCAAAAGTTGATATGCATAAAATAACAATCTGGCAATTCAAAGGTCATATAAAACAATACTAGTAAAACGTACAATATAAACTACAACGTTACTACACCTCAGATTCACATGGCACTGCTGGGAGAGATGTAAAAAGCCCAGGTGCGCTGGCCAAAGGGGACGGCTTCGCCACAGGCCGCAGAAGAGCCTCGCAAGATGTTACAATGCAGCGAATGCAGAGGCAGCAACTCTAGGCTGCGGGAACAGGCGACCAGACGGCACATGGGGCACCGCGGTGATAAAACTCATTTCCATGGCGTAGAATAAAAATATCAATTCCAGTGCGTAGAATTGATAACTCATTTTCATGGCGTAGAATTGAAAACTGCGAGTGGTGACGAACAGCTTACGCTCAGTTCGATCGGAGAAGAGCCCCAACCAAAACCGCAGCAAAAGCGTAACGAACGCTGGCAGCAACACACAAAAGCTCCCACGGCGTTCCAAAGGGGCGCCTTGCCTCACATGTTCCTCCAAAACAATGAGGACAGCTAAAACCGAAGCTGAAAGAAGCAAAAGGCTCCCAGAGCACAAACTTCAACTATCGAATCGATGGAAAAGAATAAAAATTGTCCAACGCAGTTCACAATCGCAGGTTATCAGTGTTCCAAAATTCGAAAAAAGAAAGAAAACTATAAAGAGTGCAGTTGTATTGTGCCAAATTGATAAAGACAGTGCTGTACTTTGTTTGAATTTGAAACTGATGGTATTTGGGTTGCCTAACCATAGGTAAAACATTGTATTTTTAGGAAATAAAAGTAAATTGCCGAATCTGACTAATTATTTCAACTATTATAAGAGAAATTGACAAAATGAGCGTAACAAATTCAACGTGTAAACCACGCCAGAGGCGAAACTATTTTGCAAGGCAATGAATGGAAGAGCACGATAGTCGAGTTTCATCTTTGGCGTGGTTTACATGTTGGGTTACCGTGTTCTTTTGCTTTTCCTCCTGATGAAGCCCCCTACGAAGGTGGGCGAAACGTTGAGTTCTTCGGCCTCAATAATGACACGGTCCAATCCTGGAAGTCGTTTTTATTTAATGACAATGGTCGCGAAAGCCTCCGAAATCAAAACCTAAAGTATTTACAAAATTAATTAAAAATGTCTTAAATTACACAATTAATGACGCTGAATACATACATAAAAATTATTAGTGTTCTTTTTCTTTTCTGCTCAAATATGCCAACTTTGCATTTGAAGGGGTTTTGTCATTTTTTCTAACCTAAATGCATTTGAAAACCGTATCTTCAAATGTAAACCTCGTGTAAACACAACAAAGTAATTTTTTCTTCAAACGGCAGTAAAATATGGCATTATGCTGCTGAATTGATGATGCTAAACTGTCAGTTTATTGCCAAGCGGCAGATAATATTATCTGCCGCTGACGAGCGGCAGATAAAGTCATCATCTGCCGCTGACGACTTTATCTGCCGCTCGTCAGCGGCAGATAAAGTTATTATCTGCCGCTAACAACTTTATCTGCCGCTCATCAGCGGCAGATAATATTATCTGCCGCTGACGAGATCAAGTAATTTTCTTCGAATTTTGTTCACAAAGTTGTAAATAATTTGTTATAAAAACGTGTGAAGAAAAAATACTATATGTTATTCGGAGCAAAAGTATCTTTATGTGGCTCAGCTGTACTTATCTGCCTCGCAAGCTCGGCAGATAACCTGCCCAGCCTCGCCATATAAAATATAACTTTTGCTCCTAATAACATAATATACTATTACATAGCTAAATTGCGAAACCTTCAATGGCTAACCTTCATGCAAAAAAGATGTAAACAGGGTATGCATGGTTTACTTAGAGATATTGTGAAATAATCTTCGACGCTTTTTTCTACAATTTAATAGTAAATGTGTAGTTTAGAAAAAGTTATGGCTATTACTTTATAGCGAAATCTGAATGAATATAAGACGAAGTGTTTTGTAATCATAAAGCTCGTGCTGCTTACCTTCCAAAAATGACTAAATATAATATTTCTATTCTTGCTCTGACGACAGCTGTGGTGTTTGTTAAGAGAGAAAACTAACTACAGTTATTACCAAATTCTGTTTTAATATTACCAATAGCTCATATAATATCAAATAATGTAAGAGGAAGGCCACGATGCGGTTTTACATATTTGCAGTGTTCTGACGTCATACGGAACGTCGGCAAACGCAATAAATTGTAAATTTTGTTAAATATCAACGTCTCCTTTACACAATCTGTTCTGGTTGGTAAAACCTGTTTTTTGCGCATATAAAACGCGTCTATCCAATACTCAATAGTAATAAGGTGTTTTAATAGTTCGTTTTAAACAAGTAAACTGGGCTACTACTAGCTTGTTTACATCATAACCCCGCGTTGTCATGATAGTCATGATGCAGCATTAAAATCCTAGGCTGAACTTTATATTATATTAGTAGATTATGTTATTAGGAGTAAAAGTGATGCTTTATGTGGCGACGCTGAAGTTTATTTAGCCGAACGTCAGTGAGGCAAATAATTCAGCTAAGCCACATAAAGTCACTTTTACTCCGAATAACATATACTATTTTATCCGCAAACTTATTCAGATAAATTAAAAATAGATAAAGAGTAACACTAATTATTAGCAAGTAAATGAATAAAATTTTTCCGTGGTTACGATGTAAACATTTCGCTGAAATGTTTGAGTTTTGTATTTTGAGTGATTAGGCACATAAAGTACGGAAAAGTTGCTATTTTATCTACTTAATCCGATAAAGTGACACTTTTATCTTGTCAATAAAGACACATAAGTTGTCACTTTTATGACGTTTGCGGATAAATAGATATTTATGCATTAAGGGAGATATGAATATGTTTTTTCCGTGAGGTTGACATGTGTTACAGACCAAGGCTTCTGGCCCGAGGCCTGTAAGGCAACCGAAGGTAAAAAACATGAATATCTCCCGTGCTGCATACAATATTTTATTTACTAGCATATTAGTAAGAATAGTATGAAATTTCAAAATGTCATAATGACATTTAAAATTAGAATACGTAAGTGATATCAAGGATTGCCTCATTGTATGGTTGCTAAGACGTTATTTGCAGTTACATGGTTACCACCAGTTTGAGGGAGAAAAAATTTGACAAGTCCCTTGGGAGTTATGAGTACCTTTTCATATTTTGTTTCTTTGACGAAAATGTACAATATCATGTTGCTAGTAAATAATAGTAGATTATGTTATGTTATTAGGAGTAAAGGTGATACTTTATGTGGTGAAGCTGAAGTTTATTTAGTCGAACGTCAGTGAGGCAAATAATTCAGCTAAGCCACATAAAGTCACTTTTACTCCGAATAACATATACTATTTTATCCGCAAACTTATTCAGATAAATGAAAAATTGATAAAGAGTAACACTAATTATTGGCAAGTAAATGAATAAAATAATCTAATACCTAATACAATTTTTCCGTGGTTACGATGTAAACATTTCGCTGAAATGTTTGGATTGCGTATTTTATGTGATTAGGCACATAAAGTATGGAAAAGTTGCTATTTTATTTGCTTAATCCTATAAAGTGACACTTTTACCTTGTCAATAAAGACACATAAGTTGTCACTTCTATGACGTTTGCGGATAAAAGTATTTATTTGAGGGAGACAGAGTGTGGTATAACAGTTTGCTGTAACTGTCTTCTGATATTCTAGCTTAATTGCACACATAATTCTATTTATTGATAGTTACTAGTTAGAGTTTTGGCGTTCTCGGTTTTGGGTTGTCTTTCTAGATCCAAACACGAGATTCTTGGTGGGTTGGAGCATTATAAAATTGTAAGTTTTTTCCCCATTCGTTATTTTTGAGATTTGCAGCTTTTTTCGACTGATCTTTACACGCCTTTACTTTAGAAACTGATAGAACACCTAAACAAACCACTTTTTATTATTTTGAGCTCGTCATGTAGGATTTTTTTCTACTGCTACAGATCCGATACCTATAGACTTTAAAATTATGGTTTCAGGGTGACAGCCGATTTAAGACATCTTTCGCGGGTGTCATCATTTAACCCTGCTTATCTGTTCTTCTACAACCTGGAACGCGCGAACCCTAAATAAACCAGGTGTCCGATCTGTCGTAAGAGAAGAGATTAAAAAATACAAATTAATTGAGACAGCAAAACAGGAAACGCGATGGATAGAGAAAGGAGTTAAAAATACGAGAACGTATGCAATACTCTTCAGCGGGAAATAGAAAGTCAACAAGGAACTTGGTGCAGCATTGAGAGTAGACAATAAAGTTCAAACTAACATTATAGATTTTCAAGCAATTAATTAAAGAATATGCAAGCTATGCCTACGCACTCGCTTCTATAATCTAATATTAATAAAGGTGCACTGTCTCACAGAGGAACAAGAGGACAACAAGAAAAATAATTCTCTCAGCTTATGGAACAAGTGTACAACAGCTCGCCAAAGAACGATGTCAAAATCGTTATAGGGGACATGAATGGCAATATACGCAAAGAATATCAGTTCATGGAAACAATAGGAAGACACTCTTTACATAGAGGTGCGAGCTCTCAGACGGTGCGGTCACGCGTATCGTACTCTCTTATCGCTGCAACCTTTACAAGTGCAACGGCCTTCGCTGCTTTTTCATTTATATATTGTTTAAGAACTTAAAACGAATTTAATAACGGTTAAAACTACATCACGCTGTAGCCCCACGGGGCGCCCAGGAGCGGCCAAATGGCGCCTCCCGCGAAACGTAAATCAGATCAGCTGACGCCGCCTATCAACAACATACAAAAAAAAATACCAGTGGTTACCGCAAACACTTCTAGAACAAAATCCTTACTTTCCTCTTAGCCAAAAAAATCCCGATGATCCCATGTCAACAGAGGAACTACCGGCCAAGAAACAAGAAGAAGATCAGCCGACCAAGGAACAAGAACAAGAACAATCGACTAAGAAACCAAAAATACCACCAATCTTCCTCAATGGAACTCTAAACCACAAAGAGGTCACCTCGGATATAAATTCCCTAACAACAGGTGAGTTCACCACTATTTTCTCAAATAACTCACACAAAATAAATCTTAATAACGAAACGGACTATAGAAATCTTGTTGCGTACTACAAGGAAAATAATATCGACTTCTATACCTATCGTAATCAAAATACCAAGCCGCTATCAGTAGTTATTAAAAATGTCCCGCCTTCAATATCAGAAAAAGAAATTCGAGAAGAATTAGATAAACACAAGCTCCCTATAATTAAAGTATGCAGACTCTACAACAGAGAAAAGATTCCAATACCAGTGTGTGCGGTGGAACTTACCGCCAATGAGCAGGCACCAGAAATATACAAAATAAACAAATTGCAATATTCAATTGTTACTGTGGAACCACGAAGACAACCACGCAATGCCCCCCAATGCCACCGTTGTCAACGCTATGGGCATACCAAGAATTATTGTGCTCTTACCCCGAGATGTATAAAATGTCAAGGAAATCATCTATATTCGAGCTGCGACAAAAAGAAAGGCGATCCTCCTAAATGTGTAAACTGTGGAGGAGACCATCCCGCCAACTTCAAAGGTTGCAAATTCTACCTTGATACCTTACAGTCACAGAATTTCAGGACCAGAACAATACCTCCAACTAATAATCCAAATCCCATAGGACAAGAGAGAACAAATCAAAGAAAAACATTTGCAAACACCCTTAAAAATGCCCTACCAGTTCAACATCCGCCAAATCTCCCCGACATCAACCTTTCACCAAACTCACCTATTTTAAATCAAATCCTCACATCAATTTTCAACCTCATTCAACCATATATTGAACAAATAAAAAATTTCCTTTTAACAAACCTTTTAACAATCTTCCGAAATGCACCCTAATCAAAAGATTTTCTATAAACTCAACTTTCTAAACTGGAATGCAAATGGTATTAAATCACAACGCTCCATATTGATAGCCTTTTTAATAAGATACAAAATACACATAGCATGCATCACAGAAACGCATCTTGCACCTAATGAACCATTATCAATTCCTGGATATAAAATCTACCGAAATGATAGAAACTCAACATTCGCAGCCGGAGGAGTCGCAATCATAATCAGAAAAGAACTAATTCACTACGAACTGCCGAAACTGAAATGTATTAATCTGGAATGTGTAACAATACAAGTACAACTTGACAATGGTGGCCAAATTAATGTAATAAGTGCATATAAACAACCAAACAAGCAACTTCTAGAAACTGATATAAGAATGTTATTCACATCCTCTAAACCTACTCTTCTCATTGGAGACTTAAACTCCAAACACACGTCGTGGGGCTGTAGAGTCACAAACCCGGCAGGGATAAAACTTCTCAATATTGCGGCAAAACACGCGCTAATCGTCGAAGCACCCGTGGAGTATACTTATTTTCCCTACAGAAGTGACCACCAACCAGATATCTTGGATAAAGTGGTACAAAAACAACTCAATAAACAAATCAATCAAACAGTAATTACCGAATTAGATTCAGATCATATGCCGATTATTATCACTATTGAATCCATGCCAAATAAGTATGAACCAGAAAGGAAATTGGGAAATGGAATAATAGACTGGCAACACTTCAAAGATGCTTGCAATGCAAATCTTACCACTCACGTAACTCTTGAAACCATTGAACATATAAATAACAGAATACAAGACATTACGACAGCAGTAGAAACGAGCGTACAACAAGCCACTAAACCAAGCAAATATAAAAGACCAATACATCACTACTTACCTCCAAATTATGTACTAAATATGATCAAAGAAAAGAGTGCGGCACGCAGGGAGTGGCAACGTACAAGAAACCCCGTAACTAAAACCCTGATTAACAAATTATCACGTAAAATTAAAAATGAACTAGATGCAATTAGAATATTATATAACCACTTTAGAACCAGGAGATCCCGGAATGTGGAAAACGACTAGAAAAATTCTACGTATATCGCAAGAAATTCCAACAATCGACACTGACACTGAGGCACTTGTAACAGACCAAGAAAAATGTGAAGCATTCGCCAATCATCTTCAAACAACATTTTCCCCTTTAAATTACTCACCTCCCACTTTTGCAAATCATATAATTAATTTTACAGAAACTCACCTTCCGATTCCAAATAATGATATTAAACCTACCAGCCCTAACGAATTATCACAAATAATTAAAACCTTTCCAACCAAAAAATCTCCTGGCCCGGATCAAATTACAAACAAAATGCTCAAAAACTTACCTCAAAAATACCTGGCCTACCTCGCAAGTTTATTCAATACGTGCCTCAGACTGGGATACTTTCCGACCAAATGGAAACACGCCTATATCTTAATGTTTCATAAACCTGGAAAATGTAAACACAACACCTCGAGCTACAGACCCATAAGTCTTCTATCAACACTATCAAAATTGTTCGAAAAAATAGTTTGGCAAAGATTAAGTCACGAAATTACAACACTAAACACCCTACCAACGTTTCAGTTTGGGTTCAGACGTGGCCACTCAACCTGTCATTAACTCCAAAGAATAGCAGACCTCATTGAAGAAGGGTTCGAACAAAAGAAATATACAGCAGCGATGTTCTTAGACATCTCTCAAGCGTTTGACCGTGTATGGATCCATGGACTCAAATATAAAATCATGCATCTCAATATCCCTGATTACCTTAAATCCGTGCTTTTCTCCTTCCTCGACAACCGCACATTCGCCGTCAAAATCCATGGTAACATTTCCAAAACAAAGACTATCCAAGCGGGCGTACCACAAGGAAGTGTTCTTGGGCCCATTTTGTTCAACATTTTTATGCATGATGTTCCTCAAACCAAGGTTAACCTGGCGATGTTTGCAGACGACACGGCCCTCTTAGCCCAAGGAGAAACTCAGATTGAAGCAATAACACATCTTCAGAGCGCTGTCAACACTATTTGTAAATGGTTCATGCAGTGGAATCTCAAAATCAATAACACCAAATGTGTAGCGAAAATCTTTACACTACGAAAAATAAACAACCCTTCTCTGGTCGGTGTCAACGGAATACAAATAAAATGGAATGAAACAGATGAAGCAGTAAAGTATCTAGGAGTATACATCGACACACGACTAACATGGAAATTCCATATTCTTCAGAAACTGAATCAAAGTTATGGCCGGCTAAAGCAGCTGTATCCGATCATAAATAGAAAATCCAATTTAAAAACGGATTGCACGTTACTCCTTTACAAATCATTAATCCGACCATTGATAATGTATGGTTGTATGATATGGGGAAACTCGTCTAAATCAAACCTCAACAATGTCCAGGTTCTTCAGAACAAAGTGCTCAGGATAGCCGTGGATGCCCCCTGGTTCATCTCTAACAATCAACTTCACCGTGAGCTAGGAATTGATACAATTCATCAACATATCAAGAAAGTAACCACCAAGTTTCATGCCAATAAACACAACTGCCACGGTGCCGTTATCTATCACATTGGACGAAAACATATACACGCAAGACTGAAGCGCCAACTGCCGCAAGATATATACATAACAAGTAGCGATAGCGAAAGTAATTAGAATCCCACCAACCCTCAAAACAACCAGTCACACCCCAAGGAGGAGAAGACGTACCCTCAATGTGAAACGATCATATATAAATTTTTTCTTATAATGCTGCCATGCATAACATTGTATTTGTTGATCTGGCTTTGTAAATTAAAAAAAAAAAAAAAAAAAAACTCTTTACATAATGAAACCAATGGGAATGGAGAAACTTTTATTAACCTAGCCACTAGTAAAATATGGTTATAAGCTCCACATGTTTCAGCTACCAAAATATTCATAAAATCATATGGACGTTACCAGACGGGAACACAACCCACCAAATAGATGAAATCGCGATAGATGAAAGAGCGGCTAGAAGTAAGAAAGATCTTCGAGTAGAAATTATACAAAAGCTAACGCAAGAAAGCCTCTTACACCAACCAGCACAGATCACTGGAACACCACTATAGCAACAATTAAAGAAGTAGCAACAACAGCAATAGGCAACAAAAAAAAAAGAAAAGAGCAACCTGGTGGGACAAAGAGTGCAAGGAAGTAATGGAAGAAAAAATAAAAAGTACAAGAATTATATAGAAAGAAGAACTAGACAAATGAGAACGGAATTCGAAAAAGCCAGAAAAAAGGCAGATAAGGTATGCAAAAAGAAGAAAAGGAAACACGAAAACAATCTTATCACAAAAATGGAAGAAGTTATTTCAGGGACAGTGACCCACGGGGGCATATAGATATCTAAAAAGTGTCATAGATGGTTATAAACCTAGAACCAGTATCTGTAAAAACGAAGCGGGACAAGTAAAGGGCGACCCCCAAAATATTAAAAGCGTTTGGAGAAAATACTTTCAAACTATACTCGGAGCACAAGAGGAAGATGAAATTAGACAGGGTGTGAATCTGAGGACCGATGCAGAGGAGAATATAGAACCCCAACATTGTAAGTGGTCAAACACGCAATTAACGGCCAGAAAAACAAGGCACCAGAAATAGACAAAATACCCTCCGAAATCTAATCAGGCGGTAACCAATTGACAGCACATTGTATATTATTTTTGGGACACCATGTATGGGTGTCCCAAAAAGAATGGGACGCCGATTAGTCATAGATTCGTTACGTTATAATAATCGATTAAACCTAATATACCTTAGCACAAAGTCCCTTCAGTAAGAAGTTATAGGGCGTTGAAGTTCAAATTTTTCATTTTTTTATTGTTTTGTTAATTTCGACAAATATAGAGTCATCGATTTGAATTTTGGTATACGTACTTACTATTATGTACTCCACTGATACGAAAAATTTCATAAACTAGACTTGAATGTAAAAGGCACTTTACCTATCTTTCAAAACTTGTTTTTGCTCTAACTTCGTGAACTATAACTTTTTTTTGAAATTTTAGGTTACGAGGGATGCCCTGTTAATAGTTAGTAGCAGGCCATGGAAGCTCAATTGACTAGAAACAATTGCAACAATTGAATGTCGCATTAGTTGACATTCGTTACCCACAGTTGCTAAACGTTCCGATTTCCTTGTGAAACGTAGTTAATTTTGTAACTTAAGTAGTTGTGCATTTTTAATTCATTTAAAATGAGTATTCCGCTAACTGCCGTTAGGGCTATGAATTTCTATGACTATAAAACACAGTTATCATACCAGCAAAGCCATGAAAATTTGATAGCAGCTTTTGGCGATGCTACCCCTTCATTATCCGCTGTTAGTCATTGGTTTCGCGAATTTCGATGAGGGTAAAAGCTGCTAGAAGACGAAGCAAGACCTGGAAGACATGCAGAATGTTGATCGTGTGGCAAGCTTGATTCAGTCCAATCGAAATATTACTTATAGAGAGATTCAGGAGAAAGTGAAGAGTGGATCCTCGGCCGTGAATACCATTTTGCATAACCATCTTGGGGTAAGAAATCTAGCAAGCCGTAAGATACCGCATTTGCTCTCAGAAAGTTACAAACAGGATCGAGTAGCTGGTGTAAATTTATGTTGCAAAAATTTGACGGATGAGCTTCCAAGCAAGTGGCATACATTGTAACAGGTGATGAATCTTGGGTATACTTTTACGACCCTAAAACAAAACAGCAGTCTAGTGTTTGGGTATTCGAAGATGAAGACTTGCTCACAAAAATAATTCGTGGCAGAAGCGTTAATAAGAAAATGATTGCTCATATTTTCCGCCGAAGTGGCCCTGTTGCTGTTATTCCACCTGGAGATCGCAGAACTCTTAATTCTGAATGGCACTGCGAAGTGGCTTTACCACAGATGTTGGGAAAATTACTGACAGGTCGCCAAAGAACCGGTTTGCTTAACATCTTAGTCCATCATGACACAGCATCCTCCCACACTGCTGCCAGAACATTGGATTTTTTTAAAGATTCGGGAGTTCAATTGCTAACTCATCGTCCGTATAGCCCAGATTTGGCTCCGTTTTTGTTTCCAACTGTTAAACAAATTATGCGAGGTAAACGATTTTCCAGCGTAGATGCAGCAGTTACAGAATTTCAAAGAATTTTTGAGGACCTTTCAGAAAATGAATTTTCCGAATGTTTTAAAAAAGTGGTTTCAAAGAATGCACAAGTGTATTAGTCTGAATGGAGAATATTTTGAAAAACAATAAAGATTTTTTGTTAAAAAATGCAAAGGTCTTTTAATAACTAACAATTTTCAGCGCAACCCTCGTTTTATCTGAAAGAGAATTAAAAAGCACAAAAATAAATGTACTCTTAGTTCTTAAGTCTAAAAGCAACCGTTTACCTTAAAATGCCCATCAAAGGTGTTTGGTTGTCATTAAGACGTGCAATTATCAAGTAGCCATGATCATAAAAACAATGGTCGTCTAGTAAAAAACAATGATAAATCAATTAATGACATTAGTAACATAAGAATTTGTTCTTTTATGTTTAAGAAAATGCCGCTACATAACGAATTCTCCAATGCTGAAAGGTTCGTTATGTCCCAGCATTTTCGTAAGCACAAAAGACAAAAAACTGATGTCACCAACGTCTTTAACCAATTTGTTGTTGTTGTTTGCTAGATTACAATCATTACCCATTGTTTTTGTGATCATGGCTACTTGATAATTGCACGTCTTAATGACAACCAAAAACCATTGATACGCATTTTAAGGTAAACGGTTTCTCTTACGCATATGAACTAAGAGTACATTATTCTTGTGCTTTTTAATTCTATTGCAAATAATAACCTAAAATTTTTAAAAATATTACAGATAACGAAGTTAGAGTAAAAAGGCTTAGAAAGATAGGTAAAGTGCCCCTTACAGTCAAGTCTAGTTTTTAAATTTTTTTCTATTAGTGCAGTACATAATAGTAAGTATGTATACCAAATTAAAATTGATATCTCTACATTTGTAGAAATAAAAAAAAATAAGAAATTGAACTGCAAGGCTCTATAACTTCTTATTGAAGGGACTTTGTACTAAGGTATATTCGGTTTAATTTATTTATTATAACGTAAGGATTCTATAACCAATCGGTGTCCCATTCTCTATGGAACACCATGTATATACACTGATAACAATAATATGGAAGGAAGAGACGATCCCTTATGCTTGCAGGGAGAGTATCACATGCCCTATCCTATGAACTGCGTATAAAATACTAACATACATTATCTAATTGTCGGGGCACAGGTGAACTGATCACCAATCCTAAACTGCAATAAAAATAAACGCTCCTCTAATGGATCTATTAAGTGCCTACAGCAATTAAGCTCTGGAGTTTTTTCCAACATGATTGGAATTTTATTCTAGAGAAAGTTTGGAGGGTGGTTCCTCCCCATATTAAGAAAATTTCACCTATATAGACTAGGGATGGTAAAACCTGTTTCGCTACAGGATCAGATGCACCTGATCCGACTCCGACTCCGAACTAGGTGCAAGAAACTAGGTTCAGTTCCGCTTGCGGTCACCGGGAAATTGCAGGTCTCGCTAGACGCTGGAGCGGTCGGAGTCGGATCTCGGACGGGCCTGCACCTACAGTCTATGCATACAGTCGCATGTTATGACTCAAATGTAGGGGACGTGATTTTGATTTGAATCCGACGGCTCCGGTCGGAAGTTTTTGCTGGGTCGTCTATTTCAATTGTAAAATATTTCTTTGATTGCATTAGCAGGGCATCAATAACTATTACAATTAAATATGTCTATTACAATTTAAAAATATGAGATGTTTTCCCTTACAATGATTTTGGCACAACATACGAGGCATTGCCATAACGATCCCGCAGTTCCGAATCCGAATCTGAAATTACTTGCGTAGATTATGCAGTTCCTAGTCAGTTACGAACGATTGCGAAGCGCAAACCGCGTCGATCCATTTCCATTCCGGTTTCAAATTCGACGTCTTTGCAGTCCGAGACAGAGGAGCGATCCGATCCACTTCGTAGGAGCGAGAGTCCGACATTCCATTCCCCAGTTCCGCCGCTCCGCGCTTCTTAGCGCTGGGGCGGTTTGGCTTAGATGCAAAACGGTTCGATTCATTGAAGGAACGCCGGATCAGGCGACCCACTCTTTAACGAACGCCAAACCCGGTACACCTACTCCGGTAAACGAACTAGGTTCAAAAGAGTAGGTTCGGGAATTGACAACCATCCCTAATATAGACGCATTTAACATGCAATTAAGTAAAATGGCTGTCATTGTATTTACGGATGTAGTGATGGAAACATTAATAAAGATTTTATCTTAAGTCAGCGTGGACAGAAAATGCTGATTATACATGTGTGTTGAAAGGTGAAAAAGTATTGTGGTATTGCACTGTGAAAGCTGTGCATCAAAATGCTATACAGGAGGTAAGTTTTATTTCGTATTCTACTATATTCCGTTGAGTACATATACTATGCCCTATATACAGGGTGATTAATTGCTTCACGCACCATACAGATTCCAATGGTACTTTTTTTAAATGTAAATATTTGCTACCCTAATTATTTGGAGCAAAAGTGTAAATATGTATTTATAGAGAAAAAAATTACCATTCATGCCATTTTGAATAATTTTCGATTTACAGCGGAACCATTGTAACTATGCGAGCGGCAAAAAAACAGAACTAATATTACAATCTAGTAATTTATAAGCTTCATACCGGTAACAATTTTGTCAGGACATTTTTAAATTGTACGAACGTACGGCTATTAGCTTATTTTTACTACCCCGCTTTTATATGGGTTTTTCATAATATTCCGCTTGTTAAGTTAAGCATATCGAGTTTGATGCAGGCATTGGCTTCATAGCGTTACGCAGCTGTGTTATCGCTTCGGTCTATCTCGCTGCACACGTGTTTATTTATCGCGTCTAGGCAGTAGTGAACTTGCTGTCAAGCGTGTTTTCTGGCATGAATTTAAAACGCAAGGCCATGAGTGCAAGTGAGAAAGCTATAGCTCTGCTGTCCCACTATATTATCGATCGCGTTGTCTGACTGCTTTTACGAGGCTATCTGGGCGGTTTTGTAAGTTAGTTGGCATCAGGAACGAAAAGGAGATTGTTTTTCCCGTTGTTTGGGTGTATGTTCCCGGACTTGAAGCGAGTCGGTCGTAGCAGTGTTTGCTCCCGTCGAATTGCGAGGCGCTTCTCTGTTTCGTCGAATGGGCCGTCCTGCCAATATAACCACCTATGTGTATGTGGGATCAAATTGAGAGAGTTAGAAAACTGTGGGATTCCATCACCAACGCCTACGCTTCGAGCTCATCGGAGCCCCTCGCCCAGATTCGTAGTCTTGGGACACCCGCCGAACTCCAAGCTGGACCCCTTTGACCGCCACAGGTAAAGTTAAGTGAAGGTATTGTACTAGACGTAAGCATTCCGGGCTAATCAAAAGTGTGCGTTGCACAGTGCCATATGCAAGCGCATCACATTTTCGTAGTAACTAATGTTTCTTTATCATATTTGTGTACTAACTAACGCTTGTTTTAACATCCCTTTTTCGTTATGCAGTTCGAATAAATTTTCAACGTACAGTACCATATGCAAGCGCATCACATTTGCTTACTAACTAATGTCTGTTTACCATATTTGTGTACTAACACTAACTAACGTTTGTTTCAACACTCCTTTTTCATTATGCAGTGCGAACTAACTAATGTGTGTGTACCTTATTTGTGTACCATATGTATCTGAAGAACAATAGACCTATTTGCATCACATTTGCTTACTAACTAATGTCTGTTTACCATATTTGTGTACTAACACTAACTAACGTTTGTTTCAACACCCCTTTTTCATTATGCAGTGCGAACTAACTAATGTGTGTGTACCTTATTTGTGTACCATATGTATCTGAAGAACAATAGACCTATTTGTTAAACGCTTCCGCTGTATTTTCTTTGTGTTGCATGTTGAGTTTCGGTTTAAGCAATCTGTAATGTCGTCGCCCGATTGGCGACTGGTGTATAATTGGTGTAAAGCGGATTCTGGACGAATTTGTGAGCGTCAAGGTAGGTTCGAACGCTCCAGCTGCCGGTTCCGGGGAGTTCCAAGGCTACACTCATACCCTACCCCGTTTGACTTTCGGGTTTCTGTCAGACGTGGGTTTAAATTTCGAAGCCCGTGGCGCCCTATTATTTTGTAACACCCTGTATATGTCGTTACGCTTGTCCCTACGGCGTCCCGTTTGTAGGACCACGCTTATCTCCCTGAGCGTATTGAGCCGTGGCTATTAGCCTGTTCTCGTGAATCCTAGGGCAAGTGGTGACGTTTCCCGTTCGTGATAAGTTTGGTGGCAGTCCCGTACCTCGAGGTGTCGTAAAAACAGTTTTATACCGTAACAATTTTTGACATCTATTAAACTAACATTAACTTGTTAACCTAATTTAGATAAAATCAGAATTCCTGTATATAGTTTACTAAGAGTTGGGCAAACAGCATTATATATTTTGATTGTATTAGGTAATTTTTTTACAAAGCATATATGATAAAAGTGCTTTTTTACATATTTTGTAATACGTTACGACAAAAGATTCCACACATGCAAAAGTCTAACTTCTAATTAGGTTGGCCGTATATTCCTAATAGTAGATTCTAGAAATCCTAAGAATAGTCAGTGCTCCCCATCAAAAGCAAGATAGCAAAATTGGTTTTCATAACCTCTTTGTTCTACATCTAATTCTACTTCTAATTTGGATCAAAAATTTATGTCAAATCAGGCTGTTTGCCCAAAGTACTTATACATGGTTTAGCTGTACGTGTAAATTAAATCTTCCACTTTAACAAAAATCAGTGGTGCTTTGGGATTAGTGAAACCAAAAGTAATTGTTCGTTAGCTGTCAATCTAGCTTATGAATTAGTGTCGTAACCGTTATACATAGTGTAAGATCTGTCCGCTTGATTTATAGGGTCATGTTATTTTATCTAAATGCGATTTTAATGGAAGATTACATATAGGGTAAATAGTTTGAACCCAACATGGTTCACTGGGGATCCAACGCCATTGCATGTCAAAGATGTATTACGCGTGTCGATCAACGAAAGATCTGAAAACGTAAATGATAATTCTGATGATTTGGAGTATGATGTTGTGAGTTCAGACGAGTCAGAAGGCGTATGAGGGGTGGTACTTATTTATGAAAGACATTTTTTTGTTTGGTATCTACTATTCGTTAATGCTCTTTACAATAATTGCAACAATGTGTGTACATACGTGATGTACTTAGTGATAGTGATCCTGCTGAGACGAACAAATTTTCGATCTCGTCTCGTCTCGTCTCGTCTCGTCACGAAATTCGAGATCGAGATATCTCTACAAAAATCTTCTGTACACTTTTGTTCTAAATAATTAGGCAAACAAACATTTACATCTTAAACATTTACCATTGGAATCCATATGGTGCGTGAAACAATTCGCAACCCTGTATGTACCAATCAAAGTGTCTATATGCCTACAAGAGGCAAATTATTATTTACAGTGCAAGTTAGTAAAAAGGGTTTTAACTCACCACACACATACATTTTTACTCGTAGCTATATATGCTACACAGGCAAATCCGAGAATAAAACTACATAAATATACAGGGTAATTGAAACTCGAGGGACAGTTTATTATCAGAGATAGAGGATTAGGGTTTAAATTTGGCAAAGTTGTTAAATATTGTGTACTTCAATCGGATACCCCTTCAATTCTTCTCCAACTGATTTCATGTACTATCACGGACAAATGTATTTGCCAGTCTGCTTCTTGCAAATTTTTGCACCGACAACCCGCTTTAGTGGAAAGCTTAAGCGGTTGCCAAACATTTTTAAAAATTTAACTGTTTAACGTAGAGGTTGGTAGTACTGTTACAAATCCATAGCCGGTATCTCAAATTATCATACAGATAAATAGCGCGAAACTTGAGTTCGTGTTAGGCAAACTAATGTTATAAATGTAATAAAAAAATTTATAAAAGAATAACTCAATACGTATTTTTCTGTATTATGGTAAGTTTAATGGAAATAATAATGTAAATTGGCCAATCACCGAACATTACATTAGAATATAATTTTTGTTGTTGTAGTAATTATTCGTTTTTTTGCAGTGTTTTAAACATATTGGCTTATTTTTTTAAAATATTTTAACCTCTACCAATGACAATACTATCAAATTAATATTGAGAGACACTCTAAAAGTAAATTACTTCATATATTATGATATTGAATACTAAAAATTTGAACTTTTTATAAATCGTAGAACGATTTAGATGGTTTATTTTGTCACTGCTACTTTGTAACAATTTAGTTAAACATTTAAAAGCCACTGAACCCATTTTACAGACACAAAAGCAAAATTTTACCCTTTCAAAAAAAAATGCCAAAACAGCATAAACAAAGTACCAAGGGCAGTATTTGGAACGTGAACTTTCTAACTAACATAGTTGAAAGTCATTAGAGAGGATTAAGATTGCAAGTTGATAACACAAGCAGTATTATATTTATATATCGTACTCAGCCAACAGCCGTTAGGCCAATTATAGGCGTCGCTGTGCATTTATGGGGACTTCCAACCCCACTAACGACTGCCATGATGTTGTTATGACCGCCGGGACCAACTATTTCCGTGACAGCCGTATCACCAGGCGCCGAGAGATGCAGCCGTGGAACTCCCATCCAAGTTCTGACCAGAAAGAGCGTTGCTTAACTCTGCTGATCGAACGTGGACGCTTGTTCAAGCTACACCACCCGGGACCAGTATTGGGTAATATGGGCTTCAACTACAATTTTATTATCAACTAGCAGAGAATTCACGGCACTGGATATTATGTTTTTTAAAACTGGACTCACAGCGAAAAACACTTAGGTATTTTTCTTAAGTGATGTAAGTGATTTTTGTATCCCACGGGTTGGGGGATGATTTTCCGATTTTTTCTTTATTTAAATCTTAAGTTATCTCCAAAATGTATCTTTTGTTATTGGGAACGAACTCGTATCGGCCGAATGAAATAAAATCAAGAGTTAATTACCGAAATAAGACTTCATGCGCTCAGTAATTTTATTACCGTAATTAATAGAGGACATAAGAGTAGTAGTAGTAGTAGTAGTAGTATTTATTCATCATAATATACACCGTGGTGCTTAGATATGTCACAATTCCAGTTATATAAAAATATAAAAATAAAAAAAATACAATGCATTTACAGAAATAGTCATCTACAGAAAAATACAGTAACAACAAAAATACTAAAGTCAATAAAACAAGACGGTCTTAATTTTCAACAAATCTGAAATCGGAAAGTTCATAGTAGACATTGGCCAGAAGATGTTTTTTAAGCTTAACTTTGAAGAGTTTGGTTGGGGCATTTTTGAGAGTACTAGGAAGCGAATTAAATAATCCTATTCCGAAATTACTTCGTTTAGTGGACGTTAGTCTCTGCTGCGGAACCTGTATATCGCCTCGACTGCGGGTGTCGTAACCATGGGCATCGCCGTTTTTTGTATAATCGCCATAATGTTCTTTTATGTGTAATAGATTACAATATAGTATTGCTGACGGTAGCGTTAATATGTTATATTTTTTAAACAATGGTTTACAGCTGTCTAACTGACTCGCTCCCGCCAACACTCTCAAGGCTCTTTTTTGTACAATGAAAATTTTTTTAATATGTGTAGAGGTACCCCAGTTTATTAGACCGTACGTCATTACACTATGAAATAATGCGTGGTATGCAGTAATGGCAGCATCCAAGTTTACTCGATTTTTTATTTGTCTAATTATATAAATTGTTCTTGATAACTTAATTGAAAGATTGTCAACATGTGCTTGCCAAGTTAGTTTGTTATCCAACGTAAGGCCTAAAAATTTGACGGTTTCACAGATATTTTGTTTATTTGAAAATAGTAAAGTGGTAGTTTTATTTTGGTTTAAACAAAGCTTATTTGCCTGGAACCAATCTGAGGCTTGGTTGATAATGTTGGTTTGTAACTGATTGACTAGAGTTTCATCTTCTACGTGGTTTGCAAAGGTCGTATCGTCTGCAAATAAAGTCGTGAAAACTGGGATGGCATTAGGCAAATCGTTAACATAGATTAAAAATAATAACGGTCCCAATACACTTCCTTGTGGGACACCATGTTGAATTGAAGACATCTGGCTATACTGACCTTTGCAAAATACACATTGAGATCTGTCAGATAAGTAGGATGACATTAGTTTTAGAGTTACTCCCCTGCAACCGTAATACTCTAGTTTATCGAGTAAAATGCTTTTTGAGACACAGTCGAACGCCTTACTTAAATCAAGAAATAGTGCAAAGGAAGATTTTTTGTTTTCCAATGATTCTGTTATATAATTAATGAGATTCAGCACGGCTCCCGACGTGTCCCTTCCTTTTCTGAACCCAAACTGTCTGTCCGTAAAAATATGGTTGATTTCAAAGAAATTTAGAATTCGAACTGCAATAATTTTTTCTATAATTTTGGCCAAAATGGGGAGAAGTGCAATGGGTCTATAATTTGATCTATCATTAATTTCACCCGATTTATATAAAGGTATAATTTTGGCTTGTTTCAATTTATTAGGAAATATGCCCGTCTTTAATATGATGTTTGCAATATGAGCTATCGGGGCAGCTAAACACAAAACATTTTCTTTGTACATACAAACCGATTGATTATATAGGTCTAATGATTTTGACTTTTTTAATGCCTTTATAATATCTTCTACCTCGGATTCCTCAACAGCAAATAAAAAGAGTGATTGTTCATTGTTGATTGGTAATTTCTTTAGATAAACACTGTGTGAGTACTTTGATGGGGGAATATTTGATAATAAATCGTCGGCTACATGCACAAAGTAGTCGTTGTGAGATTCTGGGGAAATCACACTTACCATTCCATTGCTATTGATATTGTTTACACCTTTTTGTAATATTGTA